>JAGFMF010012072.1:2112511-2156294 GCA_019455555.1 Galemys pyrenaicus | reverse complement strand
CCCCTCCCTGGCCGGCAGCAGGGATTGAACTTGTGCTGCAGTGGCTGCGGTTTGCTTCATAGTGCGTTGCTTAACCTACTGCGCCACCAGGGAGGCCCCCAGCTATCTTTCTGACATCTTTCTATCACACACTCCATGTTCCAAGTGGGCAGAGAAAATAAATATGATAGTAGAAACAGTTGTTTAAAAGTTATAAAACCCATTCTCATTTTAAAGAAAACACACGTCCACCAAAGTGTCTCCCACTGTGTCCTCATCACCAACCTGACTCTCATTACTGATTTGGTTCCAATCTTTCCTCATCCTTTAAGCTTTTATTCCTGAAGCTTCTTGAATTCAGTCACCCCATGTAGTTCTTGTTGTTAATCTTATTGTGACAAATTTATAAATTAAACTTTATATTTGTATAAGAAAAAACAGTATGGACAAGGTTGAGTACTATCTGCATTTTTAAGTATACACCGGGGGTCTTGGAATATATCCTTCATGGATAAGTGTGGGACTACTGTACTTATTAAATACTTTGTAAACACTGACTGAATCTAGCTTCTTAGAAATATGTACTCTCTCTCTCCAACTAAACCTGCTCCCTCTCCCCCACTTGGCTCCCCCTATCTAGCTGATATTCCTGTAAAGGGGGTGGTTGGCCAACCCTAGCTGCATGTCAGCAGGTATGCGTGGAGCCCAAGCTCCCCTCCTTGGGGCAGAATACACAGAAGCAGGCATGCAGAAAATGAAAGAGGAAGGAGTGAAGGGAAGGGAATAGGGCACACGTGTGTATCTCAGAAAATCCTAGGAAAAGGCCCAATTTAAACTTTCGCTGAAGTTTTAAAGATTGGGATAATTTCATAGTTTGAAATTCTATGTTGGTAGGCTTCAAGATAGCATGAACTCCCACCTGACGTCCCAGCGCCAGGATCCTTTCTGCCCCAAAGCACTGACAGAATGAATGCCTGGGGCCCCGTGAATACCCTCCCAGACACCTCATCTCTACCTTGGTCAGGCAGCCCCCTCCCATCAGCTTCCTGCTGGTCCCTGTGGGCCCCTATTTCCTCTTCTGCCCTAATCCCCCAGGAAAAGTTCCCTCACCAAGAGGAAATGAGCTGTGATATACCATGTCCCTCACCTGTTTCTGAGGAGCCTTTGCCTTGAGAAAGTTTAAGACACTTTCACTCAGTGGTATCTCAGTTGGGTTCTAGAAGGACTTTGGAGATAAGGAAAAAGACCAAAAGGATAGTGGCTTCAGGTTCCAAGCCCTGTACCCTGAGTCAAACAGACAAACTTTGTATTCATTTTATAAAAAGGGTTTGCACTTTAAAAGGGGAGGGGGGGGGAGGGAAGGATTAACCAAATGACCTAAAAAGCCCAGTCAAGTCCTGGAGATGAAGCACGTATCTGGAAATCAAATTCAGAATTCAGCTCTAGTAAACTGTAATCTGGATCTTTTCCCCTGAGTCTTTCCAATCATGCGAGGGTCAGGAAAAAACTCATCTCCCTTCTGCCCTCTCAGGCCAGTGGAACCTGCTGTTCTGAGCACAAAGGTTTCTGGTTTAAAGCAGAAAAGCAAGGATGGGAAGGTTCCCAGGGAGAGAGGGGAAAGATGCCAAGAAACCCCCAAAGTGACAACTGGGAGAGAGAAAAGTCGGTTTTAGACTGGAGGGGTAGACACACCTACCTTGACGCCACCATCCGACTTCTTGTTCAATAGGCTTTTGGCAGCTGTGGAAACAAAAAGGAAAGTCAAGACTCCTGCATTGAACCCTCTCTCCAACCTGAAGTCTGGCAGCTGGATCTGCAAGAGACTGCTGAGTCTGACCTGGGGCCAGGAGTCTCCTGAAACCTCTGGAAGAGGTCCTCTCTAGTAGTCCCAAAGCTAGAAGGGCACCCCAAGCAGCATCAGATCCTTAGGGTGGCACCCCAGGACCTCCTCCTCCATGGAAGAAGGCGCAGCAGAAACAGGGACACTGTGCTTAGGAGGAGAAATCACATTCAATACTGCAGCTTCCAGGGCACTGGGAATTCTGCTTTCAACAGCTTCCACCCAGGCCTGGAAGCAGAGTGCCAGGGTGAAAGGTGAGGGCTCCATCCCTAGATGCCATGGAGATCCTCAGACGGCCAAGCTGAAAGGATGCAAGACATCTCCTGAGTGTTCTCAAGAAACAGTGTCACAGTTCACAAAGGAGACCATACGTGAGGACAGACAAGACACAGACACAGAAACCAGGACCACCTACAGGAGGGTTTTGCCAGGAGGTTGAAGCCTTGACTGGGGCAGGCTTACTGGGTCCTATCTGCCACCCTTTCCTAAGAGTCCGCTCCTTGGACCTACTGAGCAGGAAGGGCTGGGCAGAATGAGGTATTAATCAGGCATAGAGTGATGCTCAAGGCTAGTGATGTCTGTTGACCACAACGGCCACGGGAAGGTAGCAGACAGTGGATGGAAGAGTCTGGGAGGCATCGGGAGGTGGAATCTGTCCAACTGTCTGATCTACCTGGACTTTGATGGGTGTGCATCTTGGTTCCATAGTAGCTATGTGACCGTGGATGAGTTACTTAACCTCTCTGAACCTCAGTTTATCTGTAACGTGGGCTAAAACAGGGCTTCCTCACTGAATAGTGGTGTGGGTCCAGTGAGATCATGCATGAAAAGCGAAGTGCTTAGCACATAGCAAGTGCTCAGTATGTGAGACATCAGTAAGTTACTACTGCTGCTGCCATTCTTCCCTTCAGGTGGTCATTTGACCAAAGCTGGGTGCCAACTCTCTCCAGTGAATAGGGATTCTTCACACAACCCCCAAAATAACCTATGGGCCTATCTCCGATTGTACTAGGAAGATTTGAAGTTTATTTTTTTAATGTGTTCACTACCTTGCCACCTACTGTGGCAGTGCTTACATACAACAGAGTTCTCAATTCTGGCTGCCCGCTGGAATCACTTGGGGAGCGTAAAAAAGTGCTTAGGCTTATCCCATGCTTTAAGGATTCTGATTTTGTCTGTCTTGGGTGGGGTCCTGGCATCATGATTTTTTCACAAGTTCTTGTAGAGGCAGGGTTGACAGCCTTAGAAATATATGATCTTAATCCCTGGAGGACACGGAGACATGAGGAAACTGAGACTGGGAGACCTGGTGTGAGCTGTTGAGGATGTGGCAGGACTAGAATCCAAATCCAGGGATGGCTGTCTCCATAGCTTCCGCACTCTACAGCCTTCCAGACGTGGAGGCCTTTCAGATGTGTGCAAATGCCAGACTTCACAGCTTTGAGTGGTGTAGCTTCCTCTGTGACGTGTCCAACAGTGCTGTGGAAGCTTAATCCTAGCACTGGGCCACACCCCTCACAGGCAGGCCAGGTTCTTGGGCCATCTGGAGCAAAACCTACTGCCCAGCTCCACGTCCCCAGGCTATTGCCTCCTGGGAGTTGGCAAGCGCCCAGCATGCACGGCTGGTTAGGGGCTTCATGACACCAATGCGCTCGCAGATGCCGAGTTAGGTGGTCCGTTGGCATGCCCATCTCAGCCCGCAAGCATGGGACTCGCCTCCCTGGTGAGTGGGCCTGGCATGCTGGCCCTCCTGGTGGGGTGGCAGGGAGCCGAGGCAGGCGGTCGGGGAGGACTCATGCCACGTACCTTGCCCGGCCAGGCCGGCGGCGCTCGCGGCAGGCGAGGCGGGGGCGGAGCTCTGCCTGCCAACTGAGGGGATACAATCTCTCAGTGCACAGAGCTGCCGCAAAGCCACGGGGGCCAGTCAGCAGCGAGCATGGCCCAGCATGAGGCGTGGGAGCCCACTGACTGCCCACACACAGCAGGGCCCGGGCGGCGTGGCCAAGCCAGCCGAGCTGGGGGAGCGAAGGCGCTGGGGGCAGGCCGATGAGCAGGTGCAGCTAGCCCTGCAGCAGTCTGGGGACCTGAGAGGAACAGGCTTGGACAGGGCATGGGGCATACCACAGTTCCACTTTGTGGAAATGGCTTCAGCAGCTGTCCCATGAAATCCTCAGGTGAGAGTTTACAGGTAAAAGCCTGATTCGGTGAGGTAGGGTCCTTTCTGAGGTAGCACAGTCCTAGCTTAAGACTGTGAGGAAAATGAGCCTCACTCTCAGACTGTCCCTGCTCAGGGACCTAAATGAGGATATTATCAGAGAGTCCAGGAGCACAGGGAAGCCCTTCCCTCTAGCCACATTCCAAACAGTAGAGAGAGTGACTCTTGGGGCCCAGGGAAGGGTCATCGCCCTTGCAAAGCTAAGTACACTGATGTTCCATGCCCTTCTATACTCCCCAACTCCTCAGAGACTCAAGTTGGTTTCCCTCTTCCAGGCAAGTGTACAGGAGAGGGAGCTTTTCTCAGTTACCTATATTTAAAAGTATCCTGAGGGTGAAGAGCCCCCAGGAAGAGAAAATAACAACAAAGTTTGCTGAAAAAATACATTCTAAAATCCCGATTTCACCATTAGCCAACCTGCCACAGTCCAGGTCTAAGCTATACCCCCTATTTGGGATCTACTGGAAAATAACTCATTCCTAAAATACATAGGTGCCCTTCCTTCACGATTTCACATGTAGACACTTCCTCCTACGGGAGCCTCTAGAGACGAGATTCTGTCCTCACTGGTCTCAGAGTCAGGACAGAAGAGGCCAACCCGGAAAGCTTGGAGCATTTACTCAGTCTCCTCTGATCCAGGCTAAAGTGAGCTCAAAGGCTAGATGAAGTCTGGGCAAAAAGGACACTTTGGGGAGAGTGAAAGTGCTTCATTCTAACAGAGAGACCAATCTTCTGAAACCAGGACACTAATTTCCTGGACTGGACAGGGGGAGGTTGATATATAGAGGCCTGGGGCCATGGGACAGGGCACGTGTATTGACTTCCTAGCCTAAAAAGAAGCAGAAGCCTGTCTGCACATGTCTTCCATTTAGAGAGGAAATGGATCACGATTCTAGGATCAGCTCCAAAGTGTCCCAGAGATGCCTCTAGGAAGGCTCCCAAACTGAGAAAGTAGACGCTGCAGGTAATTAGAGGATGAGAAGCACAGTGTGGGACTATAGCCCCATCTGCAGCCAAACTGTGCCCTCCTCCCACAAATTTCCACATTTGTGTGAGGTGAATCCAGAAACACAATCTTCCCCTCAGGGGAAGCCACAACACAAGAATGAGCCCCAAACCGGGGCCTTAGGCGATGGAAGTGGGCACTCTCCTGGTTCACTCTCCAGTTTGACCCTCCAGAGCCCTGTGACTCTTGCTTGGCCTAGAACTCAAAGCCCTTAGGTCTTCTTGCCTGTAGCATCCTTGGGATCCATAGGTTACCTGGAACCAGCACAGAGGTGTCTGAGCCTGTCAGGACTCGGGCTCAGGGGAGCAACCTCTGCCCAGAGCAGCTGTCTACACAAGCGCTCCCGCAAAGCCCCTCTCCACGGCAGTGCAGAAGGAAAGCAAAGGAGGGAGTCTTGTTATGAGAATGTTAGAAAAGGGGTCTTGAACCAAAACAATGGAACTCGGAGTAAGGGGAGGGAAGGCCAAGGGATAAGGCAAGCAGGGAAGAGATCTTTCTGTCTTGTTAAGTTCCAATGTTATTTTCCTCACAGAAAAGCCACTGTGCTTCCCAACTGAGGGTGAACAATGATAGAGGTGAGGGGAGAGGGGCGAGGGGCAGGGGGAGGTGGAGTGTCTTGCATCTTAAAAAGAAATGTCAAGTGTGATTTAAAATTACTGGTCCCAACTCTCCCAGTTCCTCATGCAAATTTAAACAGGTCTCTTTTTTCCCTCCCATCATGCTGGTCTCTATTACTTCACTTTACAGCTAGCATCACAGAAAGTATTTTAAGTACAGTTGCCGTAAAAGGTTTAGACATCTGGAATAATTTCTATTAGTCATCTCTACTTGGACACAATGAAACAGACATTGTCCCAGTTGGCAAATTAATGGTGGCAACTGAGAAGATTTACTATACCTCATCGCTTTCTTTTCCCCTGCACATCCTCCAATACCCCAGAGACTGGCTAAAATCTTAAAGTGCTGAGAGTCTTCAGATAAATAAGAATCCAAAAAGGCAAAGTAAATGGAGCCTGGGCAGGCTAATCCTTGGAAGACTACAGGGAACAGAATTCATAAATGTGAACCCAAGTAAAGTCCCCCAGAATCTCAGGTTATAGGATCCAGCAGCAGCAGACCCTCAAGACAGAATCCTTGTCATCTGGTCAAGGCATTGCCCCAAAGGGTCCGTACTGGGGAGGCAATGCCCATTCTGACCCACTCACCTCCACAGAATTAAAGAGCATAGCTGGGGAAACATACCTGAAAAGTTCCTGGAGACAAGCATAGTTGTGAGGATGGCACCCTAGGGAAAAAAGAGGGTGCTGTGAATTCAATCAGATTCTAGAAAAGCAGTCCGGTCTCAGATAGAGGGTAGCTGCAGCTAGAATCTAAGACATCATGCCTCTAGGACTCCCCAACAAGTACAAACTTCACAGCTCGGAGGGGAGCTTCCTTCTGTTATGGGGCAGGAGTATACTGTGGAAGGGGCCGACTCCAGGGCTCTGACAGCCCAAAGGCAAGACTTACCTTCAGTTTTCTCCGGGCATTGAATTTGCGTAAGCACTCCACAGTCTCCTGACGATGCATCATGGAGGCCACTGTGGATCGTTGCTAAAAGGCAGACAGACAGGTCTGTGAGGTGCCCAGCTTGATCCTTTGCCCCTCACCAGAGTCCCAGTGCCCAAAGCCTTGCACTCAGTCACCCCCGAGTTGCTTCAAAGATAAAGAGGTCACAGATTCAAAAATGCTTTTAGAATAAAAGCACTCACCAAAATACAAGGTTACGTAAGCACAATAAAATGAAGATGAAAACACCACCAATAATTGATGCCAGATGAGGGTGCTTGAGAGAGCACTCTAATCCTCCTTGGGAGATGGAGACAGTGGAACGGGAGAGTATCCTGTGTGCTTTGATGCTCACGCTGTTGCTCCTCCAGCAACTGTCTACTGAGCACCTACTGTGATCCAGATTCTAAGCAGCGAGAGAACAGGCCGAGTGCCTTCCAGGAGCTCCTCACAACACACCCTCGCACAAGGTCCTGAATGAAACTGTGATCTGAGAAGCTAAGAATCTTTACCTTGAAGCATCAATTTTTTTCATCATTTCGGATGGACATTTTTTTTTTTCAATGTATTACTACTAACTTCCTTCCTCTAACAGAGCTGACTGGACATGATGCACATTTCCTTGATGACTCAGGCTGATCAATACAGCATCAATCAGCACACAATAGCATAACACAGTGATGTCCCTCGGGACAAAACAGGTGGTGGTGGTGGGGGGAATTGGGTGCATCAAGTGACCCCCACAACAGAATATTTCTGATTCTTTTTTTTCCTACAAATGAAAAGTTGAATGCAAGTCTCCCACTACCACAGATTATAGAGAGGAGTCTCCCCCATTTGGGGAAATCACAGGGTTCAGCAGCATAATGAAGAACTCTCACTTTGGGAAAAACCATCTTTGTGATCACGGCATCTTCCCTGCTAGGTAAGTTATTTTTTCACCAATTTTCAAGTGCCCACTTTAAGGTTCTCATTGCCTCCCTTTGCTGCTGCTATCTGGACCAGCCTGCTAGAAAAATAAATGTCCAAAGGATCAGCCACAATCCTTTCCCTCATCCCTGGTCCCCTCCCTTTCCTGGTTCCCAAAGCAACTCTCCCAACCTTCTCTCTAACAGGCCCGAGTCTCATATTTCACCCCTTCCTTCACAGTGGAAATTTGTCCATGAAGAGAAATGAGAAGTCATCAAGCAAAAACCCCTTCAACTTCAGGCCCTACCCACCTGATCCTATCTCCCTTCGATCTAATCCCAGGTCTCAGAAGCATCCTCTCTCTTGTCAGTGCTGATCCATCAACCTCGGCTTTTGGTTAGGTTGAGGTCCCTCTCTTTTTGTAATCCAACCCTTTGTTCCCTCGATCAGCCAGTATTTTTAACCCCTTTTCTGAACTATAGGTTTTTCCTGCAGTTTATGCATTACAGACATTATGTATGACTATACATTATAGTCCAGCCTGACCTTAAACACTTACGTAGAAATGACCACAAGCTATATTTCTAAGTTTTAACATCTTTCCTAATCTCTAAAATCATGTTTCTAACTGCCCACGAGATGTCTCCACCACACTCAGTAGGTGCAAAACTAAAACCATCATCTCTCACAAAAAAACTGGTTCCTTTTCTGGGTTTCTTCTGAGTCAGTGAATGGGACAACCCTCTACTCACAATTAAAAGCCAGGAGTCCCCACAGATCCCTCACTCCCCAAATCTAACTGCAATAAGTCCTTTTGATTCTATCTTCCAGCATCTCTCTCAAATTTGTCCACTTCTTACCAGTGCCCACTCTCCTAGCACTATCCTTAGTTGGCATTTCATCTAGTCTTGCTTAGCCAATCGTGACAGCTTCCTGAGTGCTCTGCCACCAGTCTTTTTCCTCTTTGATTCTAATTTTCAGACAGCTTCCAAAGTGATCTTTCTTAATTGCAAATTCCATTCCCTCTCTGAAACCTTTAAATGGCTCCCTCAGCTTTCAGAATAAAATTGAAACTCCGTAGGCAGAAACTAGTAAGTTATGGAATCTTTTTGGTTTTATTCCCTTATACGCCCATAGTCATACCTTCATCTATAACCTATCTACTTAACATTCCTAAATTTGCTACAATTTCCTATGGCCTCTCATAGCCTGGACCATGTTTACCCACTGCCTGCAGGTTATCCTCCTGGGGAACTTACAGTCATCTGCCAAGAACCAGGACAGAAGTCACCTCTTCCATGCAGTCTTCCCATTGCCCACCAGGGACAGGACGAGCTCCTGTATGCTCACACCTATACTGTGCCACACTCAAGAGTGGTTCCTGTTTGAGTGCCTATGGCCCAAATAATCTTTGAGATCTTTGGGGGAAACAACTACACCTCACTTATCTTTCTACTTCCAACACCCACATGATGACCATCACCAGAGGTTTTCAGTAAACACAGGAAAGGGCAAATAACTGTGTCAGGATGCCTAATGCAGCAGATCCTCTTCCCTAAAAACAGATATTTCAGTGTAATAGAATTTTATATGGAAATAGAATATGTCGACCCACATTGATAGCCTCAGGGGTTTATTTGTTGGGTCTTAATCACATTTCCAACAGAGCTGAATGAGAATTGGGTATGCACCTTAAGCTTGGCAATTTTCCGTGGGTTCTGCCTGCTACTTTGTCATCAACTATCTAGAGTTAGCCAGGATCAGGCTAAGCCTTCATTTAAGATCATAACTAAATCACGAACTGACAAGAGTGGGGGGCAAGATGGGTAGAGGCCAGCTAGTCCCATCTGCCTCTTTCTGGGGACATTTACTGACCCTGGTCCTCACCCAATCACCCTACCTCTGCCGAGTCCTTGCTCAGGGCAAAGATCAGTCTGTTAGTAAGGAGACACTAAGGGCATACTGAGGGCTGAGATCTTTGATCTCAGTCTTGGGCAAAGACACTTACACAGACCCATGGGTGCTTGAGAGCCTGGTCAGCTGTGATGCGCTTTGCAGGGTTTATGGTCAGCATCTGGTTGATCAAGTTCTTGGCTTCAGGAGTCACTGTGTCCCACTCTGGTGATGGGAACTAAGAAGCAGGAACAGAGGGTGGAAGGATATGAAGTTTGTGAGCCTCATACCCTGAAAGATAGGCTGTCTTCACCCCAACTGCTATAATCTGGGCTACTCTGTGGTAACGAAAGCTGCCCAACAGAGAGGTGGAGAAGCCTGGGGTATCTTAGGACCTGGTTCAACTTAAAGATTAGGAAAGGAAAACAGAACAATCAGTTAGAATGCCAGAATATCCGATCAGAGCATGAAGGGGATTCTGACATCTTCTGGTTCAAACTCCATCTCTACTAGGAGGACACAATAGCTCATCAAACCGCCCAGGGCCCTGCTGCAGTGGAGGGAGCCACCACACTTCTAATCCCCACGGGTACAGCACACCACACTGCCGTTTCATTCTTTGCTAACAACAGGTCAAAGAGCCACAGTGGCCTTCTTGATTTTATGGCTACCAAGAACAACTATGCAAAAGAGTTGCTTCCTGGGATGGGGAGTGGAAAAAATTAGGACCTGCATGTCCATCCCTCGGTCCTCAAAACCCCGACATTCTGCATGACATACTAAACACGCACCCTCCTGTGGACAGAGCCCAAGGGGCAGGAACAAACTGGTCCTTACGTCATAGGCGCCAGCCTTGATCTGCTGATACAGCTTGTGCTGATCCTCATCCCAAAAGGGAGGGTATCCCACCAGGAGGATATACAAGATGACTCCTAGGAGACAGAACAGAGGTCACTAGGGTCAGTCATCTATTTCCCCGAGGAGCCAAGAAACATCACAGGGCTCAAAGCCACTTACAGAGTCAAGGGCCATACCACAGGGAGAAGTGGCTACAAGCTGATAATACTGACCCACAAGCCCCCCTTCCGCCCTAAGGTGTGGTCAAGTCCCTCTTCAAAAAAGATGTAACACGATCCAAGAAGTACTTGGCAAGGAGAGGACAGCCAACCCCCGGGAACTAGCACAAACACTGTGAATTTCACATATACCAGACATTTGTGGGACCCGTGAGGAACAGCAATGCCTCTTTCTCGTCATTGCTGGAAGTTGAGGGTCCTTAACACCAAAAAAGCTGAGAGTGTGGAATGGGCTTACCGCAGGCCCAGATATCCACAGGTTTTCCATAGGGATCTTTCCTCAAGACCTCAGGGGACAAGTAACCTGGGGTGCCAGCAAAACCTGTAGCAGAAGAGAGGGTGGAGGCGAACTGAACCCACTTTCTCTCTCATTAAATCCACATCAGCAGCTTCCCCCATGTCCCTTCTAGGTTCTCAAAACCTGCTTTTGCTCCATGAGCTTTTAGCACATAGGCAGCAAGAGATGATAGGCTGGACTTCTTGTAGTACCCAGAATCTAAATCAGAGGGTAAGTCTGTGTGTCTACCAGGAACTCCCAACTCCTCCCCAGAGGCAGTGAGAATGCAGGGCTGACGACAGCCAGCCTCGCCGTACTGAGTCACATAGGACCAGGAGAGAGCTCCACACCCTCCCCTCCTCCAGACTCTGAGAGGGCCAAGACCATTAAGGGTCTGACTGCTAGTTCTGAAAGAGGAAGGCAGATCAGGAAGAGAAGGAAGGGTGGGGGCCACATTCCAGGAAGACAGGGTCACCCTTACCAAACCAAGCCTGCTGCTCTCCCTGCACTTCGATGGCTAAACCAAAGTCAGCCAGCTTGACGGCGGCACCCTTGCATTTACTTGCCAGCAGCAGGTTCTCAGGCTGTATAAGGAAGAGAGAAGGACCTTGTGAGGCATCCAACCACCTCCCTCCTACAGGGAGCCTTGTGTGGGCCATGCAGTACCACCATCTGGCACCAGGTGGCACCAACACTTCACAGACAGGATTGGCAAAGGGAGGGCCTGGTAGTACCTTCAGGTCCCGGTGGACGATGTCATGCTGGTGGATGTGGTTAACACTTTCCAGAATCTGATGTATACAGTGGCTGCAAAAGCAGAAGTGCAGAGTTAAATGGCTTCATCGTTGACCACATCTGTGGACTACGCACCTAAGTCTGGGTGCAGGTTCACAGACCATCACTGGATGAGGCAGAATCTTAGACTCAACCTATTTCCAAGAGGAAACTGACACCCAAGCAGATTAAGTGGTTTGTCCAGGGCCTCCTGCTAGATAACAGCATAAGAAGGACTAGGCAGAAAAGGGTCCACCACACCTCCTTAGGCCACAAAGGCCTGACATGCCCAGACTTCTGAGAATGAGAAACCATCTAACCCCTTATTTTGTTTTGTTTTTCTCCCTCTCTCCCTACAGTAACTCTGCTCCTGAACTAGAGGTGTGTGGTAGCAATTTAGGAAGGAGAGTCCAACTAGAGCCTAGATTATTTTGGGGTAGGGGTGGATGCACTCATTTGTTTACTTAGACCTTTACTGAGTGCTTATAGACACTGTGCTTGGTACCAACAGGGTAGAAAGAGGAGTAAGAACCGGTGCCTGCCTTTAAGTTTATCATCTGCATGGGGAGATAAAACAGATACCTTTAAGAAACAGTGTATTTAAGCAGGGTCTGAAGAGGACACCTACCAAACATTTCTGATAATGATTTTGCACAGAAAAAGATAACTAACCCACAGTCACACTGAGTTGCTGATTCCTGAATCAGTCTATCCACCTTCCAAACCATCCCATCACATTTACAGTCAAACTCCTCACAGGGAGCACTGGCAATGTAGAGCAGCAGTGAAAAATGGGTGACAACTTTGCTCCCAGGAGACATGTGGCAGTGCCTAGAGACGTCTCTCTGAGAGGGAAGAGTGCTACTGGCATCCAGTGGGTAGAGGCCAGAATGCTTCTGAACTTCTATTATGCACAGGAGGGGCCTCACAACAAAATGTTACCTGCCCCCAAATATCAATAGTGCTTACAGCTTCAGCTTGGACACACCTGATAAAACCCCTTGGAACTCTTTTGGAAGCCCCAGCATCAGATTTTAGAGGGAGGAACAAGAAGTCCTGGTTATCAGCCTGGCACCCCCCCCATTCCACAAGCCTGCTTCATACACTTGGTAGTGCCTGCTGGCTGGGGTTCCATTCTCTAGGCCAGGGTTCCTCAACCAGACCTCCCTGTAGGACACAGCCCAAGAGTAGGCCAAAGAGATTCTAAGACTGAGCAGAAGAGGCGAGTCTCCACAGAAAAGTATAATTAGAACAGAGCCAGGCTAGCAGGGAGAGCCTTCTGGCCAAAAATGGCAAAAGTGCGAAGTGTCCCAGCAGAGCCAGGCCAAGCCCATTGGTACAGTCACCCTTTCCCCCCCTGACTCCTCAGCTCTCCCTCCTCCCCGCCAGGCTCCCTGAGCTAGAACCGCCTCCTCCTGCCCAAAGCCCAGTCCTCTCCTGCTGGCACTGGAATTCATCTCCCCACTTGAGAATTTTTCCTGAGGCTGAAGCATCTGAAGTTGATCAGCAAACACTGGCCTCTCAGGGTTGAGAAATTTGCAAGGAAGCTATACTCCCCCACTCTCCAGAGACAGCCAGCGCTGCCACAGATGCCAGATAAGCTGCAGGCAGGATGATCAAAACCAGGTTGTAAGGACATCACCCTCAGAGAAAATTTGGGGCCGGGGGAGGAGCTGAGGCAGGAAAGGCAGGCCAAGAGAGCTGTGGTGTGGGAGGAATCTGCTGTGTCACATGAAGGAGCCGCCAGGGCTTCTATGGAAGCTGGGGGCTGCGGGCGGGTGGGAGGAACAGTCTTCCAGGCTGAGGAGCCCCATGCTGGGGCTGTGCTTCGTGGTCAAGAGACAAGGTGATGCAGGCTGAACTCTCATGAATAGGTTCCTGGTTGGATTATTAATCCCGGTGTTTACACTCCTTCATAACAGAAATCATATTTTCTCCATCTGTGGATCGGCCCCAGGATGTGTTAGACACAGTAGGATTTGTTAAAGAAAGAAGGGAGTAGGGAGGGTCCTTGGACACGTACCAAAAAAAAAGTCTGGGTGTGTTGAATTTTTAACTTGTAATATCGCCCACAAAATACAAGACAAGTCCAGCTCTACAGAATCTTTCTCCAGACGAGGGCTCTTCTGATCTTCCCCGAGACTATTCAAATAGACACAATGCCTGGTACCCCCCAAGGTGGCCAAGATCTGCACCCAGAATCACAGGGCCCGGGTCTCACCTGGCATCAGCTTCACTATAATATTCTCTGGCCACGATGTCTTCAAACAGCTCCCCACCAGTAACACTGCAATCAACAGACGAAGAGGGTCAGAGGAAGCAGGTCAGTCGGCCAGCCCTGGCTCCAACAGGTAACAGATCACAGACTAGAACAGTTTTTAATAGAAATCCCAGTTCTACATGTATTTTACCTAAAACCCAGACCACACTCAATCCTTCAGCAACACAGGGCTTCTCCTTGGCAAGATACCAGTCCAACCTCCCTCTTGCACATTTCTGTTTCTAAAACCTACAGATTAGCTAAAACCCAAGCAAAGATGAATATGCAGAAATCTAACAGAATCTACACAGAGCTTTATTTGAGACCAATATGAATACCAAGAAACAGCTGCCCAAGAAGGACAGACCAACTACTGAAGCTGGAAGAATAATGAGACCAAGGACACAAAGATTCAACCCTGAAAATGCCAGAGAGGCGTTTCCAGAAGGTGAAGAGCCACTATTAAGATATTAAACCACAACTAAAGTGGAGAAGAGGCCAACGGGAGCTCAGTTTATGACTAATAACAGCTACCTTCATTTTTCCAGAATTCTTTTTTAAAAAGATTTATTTTTATTTATTTATGCATACAAGAACTGGGGTGTAGGCTAGAGGTACAGGGAGTGAGAGGATTCACCGGAGACAGAGTGGGGAGCAGAACAGGCGGATTCACTGAAACACACTGTTGAGAGGAGCAGCAGGTGAAGAAACAGGAGAGGTCTGCTGTGCCCTGTGGGTCTCCTCCCTGACTGGGGAATCAAAGGCATGCCACAGTGGCTGAGGACAGCTTCATAGTGCTAAGACTTTAACCCCTACACCACCAGGGAGGCCCTTCCCAGAATTCTTGAAGTCATGCTAAGGGCTGGATTTTACTTCTCTTCTAAAGACAACATACCAAGAAACAAGAAAAAAGCATATGCACCAGGAATTGCTGTTGACCAGAAATGTAAGAACAATGTCACCCATGGATTAGGGGTTCTGGGGAGATACCAAATGAGCAACCAACCTGTCAGTCACCTGTCCATTAACAGAGGAAGTTAAAAATCGAATCCTTTCCCTCAGGCAAAGGGGAGGGACCCTCATTTGAAGACCCAGTTTAGACCTTTTTCCAAGCCTTCATTTCAGCCAGTTAGAAGGAAAGGCCCTCATTTCCTCAGAAAGTGTCACTTACAGGTCAAACACGAGGTAGTGAAACCCTTCTTCAGAAATACTGTCATGGAGGCGCACTGCAAGAGAGGAGAGGGGGACAGAGATTAACAGAGAGAAACCTGGAAGTCTTACTCTTCCCCTAGCCCCACCCCTACCCCATCCTGTCAGCCTCACTAGGCTTTCTGCTGGAGGAATGGAGTTTCAACATGCCCCGACCCCCTAATCCAGGGTTACAGAACCGTGGAGCAGAAAGAACCAGAATACAGGCCCAATGCTCTGGTTGCCACCTCAGATGTAGGCAAGATAGAAGCTTCATGACGAAGAAGTCAAGGTGGAAAAAAGCATCCCAGAGGGGCTAGTCCCGGAGAAGGTGGTGCTTGGTCTTATGTGTGATGGTGCAATGCAGAGCAAGCAGCAGTTGAAGACACTGACGGCATGGGGACAGAGAATGACAAGGGAAAGCCCGAGAGCTGTTTCAGAGGAGTAAACAGGAACAGAATAAAGGAGAGAAAGTTGGAAAAGTGGAGCACCCAGGAAAGCACGTGAAGCGAGGATGACGGATGGGATGGTGTGCACAGGAGGCGACATGCAAACTAGTGAGAGACAATGGTGACCATTTATTACCATTTATTAAGTGCTTGTTGTATTCCAGGCCTTGCATGAGTCCTTAGTTACATTACCCATTTTACAGCATTTATTGAGTAACGGCTGTGTACCAACCTGTGTTAGTAGGGTTTAGGAAGGAAACAGTGCCTGCCTTCAAGCAGGAGTTACTATTCCTGATGGGCACCCTGACATGAGTGTTACTTCCATTCTGCAGAGGGCACTGGAGCCTCAGAGTCAAAGATATGTGTGGGTTAAGATATGAACCAGCTTTTTTTGACTCCCTGTAGTTTTCACTACTGCTTCACCCAGGAAAAAAAGCAAGAGATCGCAGAGAAAAAAAACACTTGCAAATGTACCCACAACAACATCAGAGATGGTCCAGGAGGCCACTGCAAACCAGGGCAACTGACCAACTGTAAAAAAAAGACTGGCAAGCAGAATCCCTCCCCAATCCCTGCCCTCGAAGCTCTTGGGGGGAGTGGGGAAGCAATATAATGTCTCCTGAGGTCTCCTCTTTCAGTTTCTGCCCACAAAGCCACCTCTGGGTTAAATGCCAACCCTGAAGCATCATTTTAGTGCACAGATATACAACTTAGAGCTTTGGTCAACTGTCTGGCTCTTCCTGTTCCTTCCCTCACCTGAACTCCCTTGATGGGGAACCTCTGTCTACAGGGCTCTATCTGACCCCTTGCTTCAATCTGCAGGAGTTACAGGGAGCACTTCACAGAGCACTTCAGGAGTGGCCTCACACCAAACCAACCAGTGAAGTTCTTGGATACACAAAATTCGCCATGTCTTTTCCTTGGCAGGCCCAGGCTGCCAACCACCCCGACCGACAACTTCCATTTCCAGTGTCAGAACATTTCATCAGGGCTGGCTTCCCTACATCCTCTCCCCACCAAAACAAGAACAGCCAAAACATAAAATACAGGCACTTAGCCATCGCTATAGTCCTGTCATTCTCCTCACTTGACAAATAAGGGCTTGGGCCTGCCAGGGCTAGAACCAAGGCCTATCAACTGTTTATATTTCATACCGACTATCTGATCCAGTTACTCAGCCCCAAAATTCCACGCCAAAGTCAGTATTTCTGTAATTTACCAGTGGAATCAAAGGCAGGTAGTATTTCCATTATTCCTTTTTCTCAAACCCTCTCTTCTATACTTGGGCAAGCAAGCTTACATTTCTTGAGGTCTGCACAGGACAGAGGAGGGCTTTTAGGATAGGAGGAAGGGGGTGCAGCTAGACCCCTGCCTCCCTCCGTTCTAACTAACACAGGCATGCTCAAGCGAGCTCCCCCAAAGCCCAGCCACCACCTCCCTCATCACTTGTGCTTCCCTGGCCTAAGTCGGTGCCTCATGCTGAGTCCTGCTGCAGCTGTTGCTCCCTTGCTTCCAAAAGGACTTTCCATTTAATTAAAAATTTGCTATTAAAAAGCATTAAAGTGTGTAATACAAATAATCCCTTGGAAATCAGCTGTCCCAGAAGCTGAAGACCAGCTTCATTAGGGAGGTGACTAACAGCAGCAGGATGGTGAGCTAAGAGGACAGCAGGTAGGAGGCTAACAACCACTCCCGGGGGAGGCCTGCCACCTGGCCCTGCCTCCCCCAGACCCTGCCCCCACGTCAACCCTCTGGTCCAGTAAAGGTGGGCTGAGAAGAAGGCAACAAAGTGTAGGCACTCATGCCTACACCCAGACAGGGAGTCACTGCACTTCTGGAGAAGGCTCCAGAAGGCCACACACAGAGACCAGGTGGGAGGGAACTGGGAGAGGAATCTGGAGAGAAGGAGCAGCAAAAGAAGACAAATCCTCCCACCCAGCTACCCAGTCCAGAGAACAGCTTTGACATGTACCTCAGAGCAAGGTACCACCAAGGCAAGGGGGACAGGTATAGAAGGTCCCATCTCTGAGTAGGACTGCTATCGGTTTTGTTTTTTTCCCCCTACATTTGTAAATAAAATTAACAGGGAGCTCAGAACAAAAGAAGAAACTGGGCTGTGCCACACCAAATGCATACCTAGCAGATTCTTGATAATGATGATCCAAATTATATTAACACTTAGTTGAGCTCTTTCTATGTGCCAAGTATTGTGTCAAGTGCTTGGTGCATGTGTTATTCTACTGAACCCCCACATTAACTCTGGGGTAGACACTTCTATTACCCTCACCTGACAGGAGCGAAAACTGAAGTTCCAAAAAAGTCACCCAAGATCGTATCAAGTGGCAAAACTGAGACTTGAAGCTAAAACAGACACCAAGACCCTTGAAATTATAGCACTGCCTGTTAGGGAGTCACTTTCTCCATCCTGTTAAGTAAAAGAGCTCCAACTTGTTCCCACTAGCCCTGGTCATTTCAATTTGTTCGGCAACATCCATTAGGCACCTTCCCTGGAGCAGGCATGGCTGTACATGCCATGGATATGGCTGCGAAGAAGAGAAGTCGGGTCCTGCCACCACAGGGTTTCAAGCAAGGCACACCAGGAAGGTAGATTTTTTTTTTAACATTTTTTTATTTATATATATTTGACATCAGTTGTAATCCCCATGTATTCCCCACCACCATGTCACCAGTGCACCATCACCTCAGTCCCCCGTGCTCCCATCTGCCCTCAACCCTCCCCCTCCTCCCTCCCCCCCAAGTGTCCCCAGTTTGTCCTTGTCTCTTCATTTTTGGTTTTTGTGTCTTTATTGTTATTATTATTATTGTTCTTATTCCTTGCCTTGATCCTTATTTGGTTCCGTTATATTCCTCCTAGGGGAGGAACCATCTGGTATTTTTCTTTTGCCTTCTGACTTACTTCACTGAGCATAATCCCTCAGGAAGGTAGATTTTATAAAAAAAAAAATAATATATATATATATTTTTTTTAACAATGTTTGCTTTCTTTTCTAGGTATAGTCCCCACAGAGTTTCCACGGCCAATTGGCCCATGCACCATCACCAAAGCCCCTTGTGCTCTTCCTGTCCTGGCCTTGATTCTGCTCTCTCCCTCTCCCCTAAGGCAGGCTTTAAACAAGCCCTTACTCAAATATGTAAGTAAGTACTACAGTGTTAAGGGCTGTGAAGTAGAAGTAAAGGATGCTATGGATGAGTGCAATAAAGTAATCTGACAACCAGCCCATTCCACAGTAATGAGAGGGTATAAAAGCCAAGGAGGGTCAGAGCAAGTCTATAAACAGGAAGATAAAAAGTATATAGCATTTACTGCATTTCAGCAATTAACCTAATTATTGTTCTTGAAAAACTGTGGTGGCCAAAAAACACCTGAATACTTTTAAGGTGATATTTTAAGGACTGACAAAAGCCTCAACCCAAATGTTGGGACTACTTCCAAATCTTTATAAACCACCAACAATGTTACATTTTCATTAACAAATCTTGGTCAAAAATCACTGAAAAAGTGTCACATAGAGACTGTCCACAGCAGGGGGACTCCCTGGTGGACTAGGGGTTAAGTCTCAGCCCTATCATTGCTAAGGCCTGAATTTGATCCCCGGCTAGGGAGCTAACCTACATACAGTGCAGCAGACCTCTCCTGTCTTCCCCACTCCTCCCCTCCGAAGTGTATTTCAGTAAATCCACCTGTTCTGCTCCCCACTCTGTCTCTGATGAATCCTCTCACCTATCTGCAACTCTGGCCTACACGTCAGTTTTTCTACACCAGGAAGAAAAAAAAGTTTCTTTCCTCTGCTTTGCAACTGTTTTTGCTAAGATTATTATTAGCAGACTGGGCCCTGGGCCCAAAACAAATGGCAACTCCAGGACTGAGTCAGAGCTGGGGGTCTAGGAGAGATCACTTCTGGGAGCTGGAATCTCCATATATTTCATAGAACTACTTGTTCCCTGAACTCTCACAGTAATTTCACTAAGAAGCTCTGACAACAGAATGGAGGTGCAGGTGGGCTAAAAAATTTGCCAGAGGTCACAGCTACTAAACCAGCAAATCCTACATTCATACCTAAAGGATGTGACACCAAAGCCTCAGATCTTTGTTTCCCACATATGGCCATAGAATGTAAGCACCACGACATGAGGAAGTGCAAGTTCATCCCACACCTACTGAATCAGAATCAGAATTTTAACACCATCCCTAGGTGATTCACCAGCACATAAAAGTTTGAGAAGTGCTGTTCTAAACCACAATGCCAGACTGTGATCGAAACTGCTGGGACAACTCAGCATGAAGGAAGACAGAGTCTATTCATTAGAGGGATTCAGAGCAGGGAGCAAGCAGATCACAGGTAGAACACAGTCCATTCAGACTCTGGACGATCAGTACTACGCATTCTTCTCCTCTCAACTCCACAACTCTGGCTACTCTTCCAGGGCCGTTTTAGATTCTGTAGAATGCTCATAGCACACAGGCTTTTTGATTTTAATAAAACTTTTTTTTTGCCGCAATTTTGGGTTCACAGCAAAACTGAGTAAGTACAGAACTTCCACATATGCCCTGTCCTCCTCCTCCCCTCCCACTACCACACACACAAACAGCCTCCCCAACTACCATCCCCCACCCGACTGGCACATTTGTTATAATCGATGAACCTACACTGACGCATCATTTTCACCCAGAGTCCACATTGTACATTAGGGTTCAGTGGTCTCACTGGCTTTAAACCCCTGTATGTACAATATCTATTAAGGGAAAAAACTGGAGGCACTGAAGTTCAGTGCCTCCAAGTGTGACAGCAACCAGAGACTGAGCATGTGTTCCTTGCTCTCAGCTTCCTCTACTCTGCATCATTCTTGGGCTGGTGCACTGTCTTCCTGTGGGATGGAGTTAAAGAGGCTGAAGCCAAAAGGGCCACAGCTCTGAAGGATGGAGCAGGGGAGAAGAGAGAAGAATAGTAAATCAGGGGCATAAAACTGCCTCCTTCCCTTGCTACAAGCCAGATCGTGATCCAGGGCAACCCCTACCTCCTGGA
This sequence comes from Galemys pyrenaicus, assembly GCA_019455555.1. Classification (NCBI taxonomy): domain Eukaryota; kingdom Metazoa; phylum Chordata; class Mammalia; order Eulipotyphla; family Talpidae; genus Galemys; species Galemys pyrenaicus. The sequence continues at coordinate 2,135,835 of JAGFMF010012072.1, read as the reverse complement.
TCTGTAGCTTCCCACTGGAAGCCAGAGCCTGGCCAGCCAGGTCTCCCAGGACACAGTCCTGATTCACCCATCCCTCTTCCTACCCTTGCCCCCAGAATAGGGCCTCAGAATCTGGGATCAGTTATGAAATGAACGCACATACCTAGACAATCATCTGCAGACAGAGTGAGTGTGCCTTGGCTGGCCTTTCCCGGGTCTCCCTCCCTCCCTCACAGAGCAGATGGCTGGAGTACATGGTACTTCCATCTGCCCTAATTCTGAGCTGGGAGCAGGGGGTGTAAAAGGAAAGGGCTACCAAACCAAGCGAAACCTAGGAGGTCAACCAGTTCATAATTTTTAGGAATACATGAAAAGCAGGCTAGAAACTTTTTCCAGCTAGAATCGCATTGTAGTCCTTCTTGGTCATTTCTCAATTGTTCTGATCCCACCCCAATCCTTTGGTGGTCAGCTATACCTCTTTTTCAAGTGATAAGAGGTGGTCCTGCTCCAGCATCACCTACCCCACTGCTTCTCCTCCCTACATGAGGACAATTCAATATCACCTAGAAGTTGGTCATAAGCAGCAGACAGGAAGGAAGTTGTGCTGACCTTGAACCCTGAGACCTGGGATGAGAACATCAAAATGCTTCTTGCTTATGGATGGCTTTAGTTATCCATGTGCTTTTCTCTCTGGTCTAAAACCTCTAGGTTGCAGATCACTAACAAGCTCACAAAGCCCACAGGGACCATGCAGGCAGTGTAACTGTGAGGTAACGTGGAGTGGCAATGACAGTGAGCAGCAGGGACAACCGCCATGTAGTCCCACCTGATTCTGACCACACACAGAGGCAGGCTCAGCAGAGTCCTATGTCTTGGTCTAAAAGTCCAGAAAACAGGTTTTGTTTTGTTTTTTTTTCCCCCAAATTGTGAAATACCTTTTTTAAATACAGGCAAGTAAAAAAAAGAAGTTTCAGACCACTGAGTCAATCAAATGAAATATGCCTGAATGTGTGACTGCTATTCTAGGTGTTCCTCTCCCTCATCTCTCTTCTACAACACTGGTCCCCACGGCACTGTTTTCAGGTACGGGTTTAACTTCAGAGATCATCCAGGAACTCTAAGTCCAATTCCACGGTGAAGAGGTGTTGGCACATGGAACATACTGCACCAGGCAGAGCTGAGCACTGGCTATGCCAACCTGCTTCGGGTGTAATCCAAGCCGCTGATTACGATCTATAAAGCCCTGCATGGTTGGCATTCTGGTTACCTTAGAGCTGCTCCTCTCCCCTTGGGCTGGAGTATGACCTCAGCTCTTGCACATAAGAAATCAGAGTTCTAAGTCTCAGATCTGGGAAGCAAGAAGCTGGGTAGCTTTGGAGGAACCATGAAGCTTCAGCAAGTTGCCTCACAGCTCTGGCCACCAACTGAGCAGAGCAGGGCTGTCTCTGGGACACTGTGGGAGCCCCGATATTTAGGCAATGCCTGAGGTGCATGGAGTATGTGTTATTCTTTGTGATGACTCAGGGCTTTCAGAGAAAACCTAGGAGATGTTCCCTGCTCTGCCTCAAGTCAAGACTGGGGTTTCTGCTCAGACACTGCAGCCAGTCCATTTTCCGTCCCCTTGAGAAGCATCAAATCAGGGCCAACGCTTTTGGCAAATACTATTTCAGCTGAACAATGTAAAACTGAGCCAGAGTGGGTTGTGGCAGGCAAACCTCCTCAGGCTTTAGAACAACCAACAATATGCTCTTGTCCCCCAAGTCAGGGTGGGAGCAGACAGAAATCCTCTTAATTTTTTCTTCTCCATCCCAGTGGCTCCTGCCATGCCTTCTCCAGAGAAGGCGGGTGGGTGGGCAGCTTGCTTTCCTGGCTCTGGGGAATAAAACGAGGGTACCATGGAAACCCCTAGAGTGTGCACGACACTGCAACAGGAACAAAACTCTTTCAAGTCTAAAAACAAAATCCGGACCTTTTCTGATGGTCGTGGAAGGCCCTAGTGTGGAATGCTGGCAGACACAGTGGACCCTGGACTTCAGCCCAAAGACAGAAGGAAAAGGGTAAGAGAGTCTGGAATTGTTTCAGTACCTCACGACTATCTCTTAGCCCTGAGACAGCACCGCAGGGGTAGGGACACTCAAGTCTCTCAACTAGAACATCCTAGAATTCTGAGCAATACAGAATTCTGAGCACAACTACTATTCTATTTGGGGGGAAAAAAACAAAACACAACAACCCCAAAACACAACAACAACAACAACAACAAACACCAAACTAGGCAAAGAACCAAGGACAGAAGTGGTTCCACAGACAAAAGCAGTGGATGTGCAGAGGGCCAAAGAAATACTCTATGCAAGTGCACTTACCAATGTTTGGATGTTTCAAAAGTCGGCATATCCGGGCCTCACGTTCTAGTTTCTGGTGATCTGAGAGCAGAACAGAGGAAACAAAAGCTATCAACCATCCACTCTATTTGTGGTCACCTTGCTATTCATGTTTCTTTAATTCTTAGGCACCAATTACGCACTTTTCACGATTTGCTGAATTAATGTAGCAAGTCACAGCACTATCAGACACAATACATCTATGACCACTTTTTCCCACCTGAGGAAACGCCTTGGGAAAGCACCTCAAGTTAGTGAATGGCAGAACTGGGTTTGAATCCAGGTCTTCAGCTAAAATGCTGGTGCTCTTTGCATTATTGAAGGAGTTTTATTGTGTGAGGGTGTCCAGAGCCTCTCTTTTTCTTAAAATAATACTAATAGGGCTTCCCTGGTGGCGCAGTGGGTTAAGCAGCCACTGCCTCACGAATTCAATCCCTGCTGCCAGCCAGGGAGGGGACCCACCTGGTGCAGCAGACCTCTCCTCCCTCGCCTGCTGCTGCCCTCGGCAGTGTGTTTCAGTCTGCCTGTTCTGCTCACCACTCTGTCTCTGGTGAATCCTCTCACCTCCCTGGACTCTGGCCTGTACCCCAGCTCTTGCATGCGTAAATAAATAAATCTTTAAAAAAAATAATAATAATAATAAATAATACTAATAGTTAAGTTTTAACGAGCACCTACTACATGAGCGGCACTGTGCTGGTTCTTACATATTCTCTAATTTTATCCTCATCCAAACCTTGACATATGATGCTGACAGTGAAGAGGATAACGATGACTTTGAAAAACATAATAGTAGCTAATATTTATTTGGAGCTCACTTCAGGCAGACACACCTTTTACTTCCCTCATGACAACCTTAATGGGGCTAGTACAAGTATGACACCCATTTTATAGAAATTCTGCTTCTCCCCAAGACCCTCTTGGTCACCCACTGCCGTGAGCTCTGACCTCTTGGCTCTCAGGTTCTGGGGATACTCTGTTTTGGTAAAACGACCAGAATCCGAGTCCCCAGATCCAAGTGAGCTGCCATTAGCCAATTCCTTCCACAGGAAGGCTGAGCTCTAGGAAGTAAAGAGAAGGGACATTACTACTCAAAGCAAAGCAGCCAGAAAGCTCCCCATTCTACCTCCTTAGCTGTACTTGCTGGAATTCTACCAAAAGTCACCTCCTTCATAATCTCTTCTGTTCCTGAGAAGACTGTCACTTCTCCCTACTATGACCGCCCCCCACTTTATCCTTTCATACAGGGGCTTAGTAAGAGCTCCTCAGTAACATCAATAGTGGTAGTAAGAACTATTATTCACTGAGCATTTCCTCTATGCTAGAAGATGATTATTTCATCGTCACAAAAACCCTGTGAAGTAAGGGATCTGACTTGTTCCATTATATTACAATTAAGGAAACTGAAGCTTAAAAAAATAAAACTACTTGTCCACAGTCATACAGACAAGCAGTGGATATAGCTGGTCTAAGCCCGGAGCCCTCTTTCTCCACTACACTATGAGCACTGGATTAAAAAAAAGTGAGTGTCAAGCAAAAGACTTCAGGTTTGGGGATATATAGTCCAGTTCAGCCCAACTTTTTCAAACCCAGGTAGGTGCTTTCATACCCACATCTGCCAAGCAATTAAATTCCTATCTCTATCTCCCTTGGCAGGGGCTTCTGCCCACCCTGCCTCTACCCTAAACACACCTATAATCCCTCCCATGACCAACATAACCCTCCCACTAGGTAGGTGCTATGATGGCCCCATTTAAGGATGAGGAAACTAAGGTCCAAAGAAGATAAATAACTTGCTCAAGGTCCTACCAGCAGGTAAGAGACAGACAAACACAAGGCCTGTCTGAGGTACTGTAGTCTGAGAAAACACAGGGTTTATAGACCAGAAGGAATACATAATTTTTTGCTTCACCAACCACCCCCAGCTTTGTCCTAAACTTTCCATCTAATGACAGCTCTGCTTTGTGGAAGGAGGAGGGACAAGCAGAGATTAGTTCCTGCTGCCCAGTTAATCCATCCCAGCTGCCCAGAGATCTGGGTTAGGGCCTTCCCATCCTTGGGGTCAACATGACCTCTGACCAGGATTCAGCCAGGTGACCCATAGGTTATCCCACAGCCACATCACCTGGGATGTCTCAGTCCCAGGAACCTAAAGAAACTGGGGTCGTTGAGGAGGCAGCACGACTGTGCCTGCCTATGGACTGTTTCTTCCAGCTCTGTCCAGAAGGGTGTCAGGGTTATCCCACTTTCCTCCCAGTCCCTGTTTGAGAGGGTTTGAGAGGAAGGTACCAAGCTAGACAACCCCAAAGCTGCCCTCTCTCTGACCACTCGCCTCACCACCCTCCAACCCACAACTCTTCGGCTTGGCTGCCCTGGCAGGTGCAGGAGAATAGCATCTTGCAATGCGGAGGTGGCAGCTGAGGGGAAGGCCCAGAAGATTAATGTTTATCTCCTCCCTTAAGTCTCTTACTGGCTAATGGTTACAGTCCTACAACAGCAACAGCACTAAAAATAAGGGTGCTCTGGCTTTACCAGTGACTCAGAGCTGGAGAGGAAAGACAGACTCATGAACCCAGCCCCTAGGAGCTACCGAGGGTCCAGGAGGTTCTTGCTAGCCACTTAATTTCACTGTCACTGCAATGAGTTTGAGCCCCAAGTTCTGGACAGAGCTCGTGTATTCTCTGAACCCCAGACCACATCTTGTCATGCTGTAACCGTGGCCACGGAGTCCCGCCATCTAACACATTGGTTTGGAGTCAGTCAACCTGACCTAGTCCTAGCACTGCCATGTCAGGTGAGTGATTAAACCCATAGGAGCCTCATTTATGCAAAACATATTTACTGAGATCTACTACACGATACTCTTCTAGATGCTGGGGATACAGCAGTATACAAAATAGACAAGAATCTCTACCTTCCCAAAGCTGAAACTTTAGAGGGGGTTGGGTTGGGTGTGGGTGGGATGCACAGACAATAAGAACTGGATGACATGTTAGATGTCATGGCATGGTACAATGGAGAAAAATAAAGCAGAGACGGGGGAGAGTGCATTTAAATAGGATGGTCAGGGAGAGTCTCAGCAAAGAGGTGACAATTAGGACCCAAAGGAGGTGAGGGTGCGAGTCAGGCACGTCTTGGGCACAAAGACACACTTCTAAACTGGACGCGGTAACACCTGCGGATTACATGAGATAACTGGACAGATGCTCAGCATGTTGAGTGGCATTCAGAGTCTCCTTTCCAAAGCCCCAGTGATAAGACTGTCGAGGCCTGCCAGGCCAGGGGGATGGCGCAGCTATCACCAGAGACACGGAAGGAGTCGGACCCCCTCACCCCAGCCTGAGCAGTCCGGCTCCACAATTTACCATCTGAGCCCTCCCATCTGGCTTCACTGGAGCCACTGTTTTGGGGTCCACCCACATCTACACCCTGCAGTAAAAGTCACTAATAGGGGCTCCTCAGAGGTCAGGTTTGCTGGCTGTGGTGTTTGCCATCTAGAAGTGCTGCTCGATGAGCTGGTGGCTTGGTGGCTCCTTCCTACCATTTCCCAGCCTCCTTACACCACGTACACCGATCAGTACCCCCACTTCTCCAGCCATTGTCTCCCATCCCTTTCCCCTACTCTTCCTTAGCCTGTGTCCCCTCCAGGGCTGGTAAATGTCTGGGGAAAAGCAGCAGAGTGTTTCAGAAACAAATCATGGTTTACAGAGCTTCTTTTCCAACAGCAAGGGCTGCCCTGGCTAAAAACAGCATCTCCAACCCCAAAAGAGTCAAGGCCACTGAACCAGCTTGGTCCAGTGTTAGGTCTGGGCCCTGGTTTGTCACCCCAAGGTGATAACACACTAGCTGGTGCTCTTGTCACAGAAGCAATCTTCTCCCTTGAGTCATCCCTCCTTTCAGTGACCACTGAATTCATTGTTCCTAGGGAACAGCCAGACCTTCCAAGGCTGACCCTTTTCCACCCACCTTTTGATAGGGCTCATCTCCGCCCCTCACACAGCCCAGCCCCCCCTTCCTGTCTGACAACAGCCACTTCCCGCTTTTGCACAGGGCCACTTCCTGCCTGCCTGTGTGCTACTGCCATGGAGAGACCCACCCCTGCCGGCCTTCAGCCCAGCTCCAACCACAGCCCTCTGCATGGTTTTCCCCTCAAGAGCAGAGGTGGCAATAGGAACAAAAAGTAGAAGCGGCCATTATCAGGGACCTACCTCAGGCCTTCCCCAACAGCCCATCCAGGGCAAAGCCAGGCCCCAGGAAATGAGGGTCCCTGGAGGCCTGGCTTTTCTTGCCTTCTAAGTGCTTTAAGACATGGTGCAGGGAGCCATGAAAGCCAAGTGTCCTTCACAGGAAGGGCCGCAGGAGTGAGCTGATGTGCCAAGGGTGGCAGTAGAAGGAAACAGACAGTGAGTAGACAGGATAGCAAAGGGGCACAGAGAGTCCTAGAACCACCTCTCCCCTAGGGCCCAGGGAGAGAGGCCCATTCCAAATGTACTTTCCTTCCCCCACAGGACCAGGGGGCCAGGAAGGTCCAACCACTGACTCTCCACAGCCCTGTAGGGACGTGCCTGCTGATTTAGTGATATTTATCTAAAACCACAAATGCCAGCATTAGCTTCAAATAAGATCTTGCTGCCACCTAAACATACAAGTCTGTGAAGTCAGCAAGAACCCTGCTCTGGCAATGAGGACCCTCTCCAAGACCCAACCTCAATGTTCCCCTTGCTTTTCAAGGGATGTTTCAACAGTCTGTGCCTATGGCTCTGACATGGACTGTCAGAAGCTTTTTACATTCCCATAAATTTCAGATGCTCAAGGTGGGGCATCTCCTCTTCTTGTCCTGCCAAGTGATCCCCTCCTTCTTCCTAAGCAGAAGCCCCCAATTGGCCCCCTGAGGGATCACTGTGAAAAGCAGAAACAAGGGCCATGTAGGGATTTAGTGTCATAATCCATGTTCCCTAGCTGCTTATGAACAGGCCCTTGGGCCACAAATACAGTGGGACAGAGCCTGAAATCTGTCCATGTGAACCTCAAAGCTCTGTCCTTTAATCTAGCCTCCACTCCTTTGCTTCAGTCCTAATTCAAGGAGTTTTAAACAGGCAACTATGATCTTAAGACAAGAGAAGCTTTAACTAAGGAGGTAGAGGGGAGAAGCACCAAGAAATGCCTTATAGCGAATCTCCCAAACCAGCTTGGATGGAGAAAATCCCCATGGGGGTCACTAGTTAGACCCAAGAAGGCAAGGCTCTGCCTCTGGACTCTGTGGACATTCTTGAGGGCCAGAACAGGGCCAGCAACTGAGTTCTCCATGCCCCCAGCAGGGCTCTGGATGCCTGCAGCCTTTGCCCACTGTTTTGGTGACATTTCCTTCATGGTAACCAGCCCCAAGTAAAACATCCCAGGAAGCAGCCCCTAAAAATAGCTCCTCCCAGGGCAGCAGCAAGGGGGGGAGGGGAAAGAGAGGGAGAAGAAAAGAGGGGAGCAGATGGGAAGCTGTTTCTGCTGCTGCGAGGGTCCAGAAGGTAGATATGGTGACTGGAAATATCTCTACCATAGAGGGGTCTGTACCCAAAGAAGTAGGTATAGCTAAGAGGGCGTCTTCAACCAACCAAAATGAGAGATTTGTTCCACTGAGCTCACAGCTCTGGGTCTAGATGGAGAGGTCATACATGTATCAGGGATTAATGTATCGGGCATCAGAGGAACAAAATACCCAAAATCTGTGTTTTAAAGGGGGAAGCCAAGGAATAAGTGAAGGCCACACTGCTTACAGCTGCTGTGTCAGCACTTGCAGAAGTGCTGGAATACCTAAATTCAAAACAAATAAAACAACCTTTTGTGCCTACTGGCTTGGGAAAGATCTGTTTGGCCATAGCGAGATAACAAAGGACCTCTGCCGAAAGGCACTCAAGAAGTGCAAAGTGCCCATCTCTTCCTGTCACCACCTTTTTGGCACCCATGGGATCAGGCAGGCTGTTGACGACCTGCCAAGGCTGTCCAAAGAGCAGTAAGCTCAGAGATGGAGGCAGGAACCTGTCACACCCACTCCTCTCCACTGTCTTCAGTCTCAGCAGAGAATGGGGTCAGTCACTCACCTCTTGGGTTTCGGCACACTCAAAGTTTGGAGCACAGCTCTGCCAAGGGACCAGCGGCAAGCGGCAGGCAGAAAGCAGAGGCCTCTTCTATGGGATAGGGAAACTTTCCAACCTCTATCCCCAACCCACGCTGCTAGCACCCAAAGTCACTGAGAAGGTGGATGGGAAGGCAGGTGACAGGCCAGTGTTATGTGAGCTAAGTCACACAGTAAGAATGTATGAGGAAACCGTTCCAGCCTAAGCCTTGGCCTAGAAAAGAGACCTGCTCTTCCTCATCCACGCTGCTTCCTCAACCACTTAGGGAAAAGAGTCAGGAGTCAGTCACTCTGCAGACTGCCCATTGCTGTCAACAGATATTAGTCTGTTTTATCTTCAAGAGGAAAGCAAGCTTTGCATACAGCCTCCTTAAATGCTTCCTTGAGTCCCAGCATTCCAGTGCTGCAGAGATTTCTTTTCCCTCTTCCCTCCCTCCATTGCCTTTTCACCCTCCCTTTTCTTCCCCTCACTTCACCCAGATGCCTAACAGGAAAGTCGAACTTGGAGATACCACAAGGGACACAAATGTCATGGGGGCTACTCAGGCCAACACTGAGGGGGGTGGGGACTTTCAGCTGGCACCACCCAGGGGGATCCCATTTCAGTCCCCAGGGCCAGCTGGACCCAGAAAGGGACAGTCTTTGCCCTTCTGGTAGCCAACATGCCACAATCCCAGTCACTCAGTCTGCCACAGTCTTGGACTCAGACTGCCACCCCAATCTGGGGGCTCAGAAGGAAACCCCTAGTCACAGAACAGCCCATGTGCACAGAAAGCCACCTGGGAAAAGCTGGTCCAAGGCTGGTGCGTCCGGTAAATCTCAGAAGCATGGCGAGAGCAACTGTCATTGCTGCTGCTGATTTTAGATGGCATTTCTTAATGCGTGGTTCAGGGACCACCTGCATGAAATTCACTAGGGCACATGTTAAAAATGTAAATTCTGGGGCTCTACCCAAGACCTCCTGAAGTCGAGTCTCTGTGGATAAAGCCCAGGAATCTGGGCTTTTAACCCGGACTCAAACTGATCTTTATGTACACTAAAATTGAAAATTGTTGTTTAGAGGAATTTCCAGCATTACCCTACTAGGCCATTAATAACAAGGAAGGAAGAATCATAAGCTACACAGTCTTTCTGCATCTTCTGCCTGCCCTATACCTCAAACACAGGTCTTTAACCTTTTCTGTTCTCTCCCACAGCCGCATCAGGTGTACAGACTGGCTCCAGGAATTAGAAAAGGGAATCCCAAATCAGCACCAGGATACAAGGGTTTCAGCAATTTAGCTGAGTTTCCTGAGAACAAAAGCCAAAAGGCAACCATGATTGGGGACACAGTCCTCATAAGTCATTCACTCAACATGTACATGCTCAGCATGTATCATGTACCTTGTCGACCCTAACTACGCAGAAGTAAAGAAAGAGAGGATTTCTACTTTTACCCCTCAGCTCCTCAGGAAGAGGAAAGATTTCACTTACATTTAGCTTCAATAGAAATGTCTTCGCATGGGGTATACAGATTAAATAAATAAACATAGTAAGGGCTGTAGAAGATTTCATAAGATTGTTTCTTGAAGCATCTCTTAATAAGGCCGAGTATCCACTCCAGTAAAAGCAATCAGATCCAGATAAATGGCCCAAATACAAAGGTTTCTTATGATGCTAATTGTTCCAAGGATAAATCTTAAACTATGCAGAAGAAAGAAAGGACCATTTTGCCCTTCAACTGTAGCAATATGGGGAAGTACTTTGGCTATAAGTAAGAGCAGGATATAAAATGTTATGTTCCACGAGGTGAAAAATCTATATGCATATGAATAAAGATAAGAAGGGAATATGAAGATTTAAAAATAAAAAAGACATAAGGGCTCAGGCTCTTTGAGGGGGGTGCTCTTAAATCTTAAAATAACAACTTATCATTGCCATCACCTGGCCCACTAGCTCCTGCATCCAAGCCTATTTTAAATGCCTCCTTCAGCCTAGCGAAGAGCTAAGCTTGGAATCATGGGCTCCCTTAAGAGCCCCAACTCCACAGCCAGTGCTGTTCCAAAGCAAATGGAGTAAGTTAGTTACGTGACTTTCAGTGACTTTATGGAGATCTCTACTTTTTGCAGATTCCTAAAAACCCAGACACCATGGGCCTGAGGCCACAATGATAAGAAACAACAAAGCAAATGGATTCTCATTCAGATTCCTCCCTCCCCCTTCCCACAAACCAGGTGATAGCTCCCTGCGCTGCCTGGGTCACCTCACCATGGATGCCAAGGAGGAGCAGTTCAGTACCCTCTTTCTTTCCTTGTGGTGTACAGCAAAGAGAATCACAAGACAGAAAACAGTCCAGGAGACTCAGGAAACACAGCAAGCCCTTACAGACCCTAGCAGATGACATTGGTGGGCCTACCACAGTCCCACACACAGAAATCCAACACCCGCAGAGCCCTAGACAGACAGACAGCGACGAGTGAAACCCAGCCCCAGCTGCTGCACCTTTATAAAATATACAGCGTAAGCTGAGAGGCTACAGGGAAGCCATGGCCTTCACTCCCTAACCCCATGGGCAACAGCCTAGTGGGCACCCTGGCCCAACCCTCTCCAGGCACTCACATCCCCCATGCCTACACCTACAGCACAGTCCTTGGCTTGCTCCCTCCATTTCCAAGACAACACCCTCCCACTCTCCCACCTCCAAACAGTGCTGGCACTTACACATTCCTGACCTCTCTTGTTGGCATCTGTGTCTATCAGCCAGGCCTCTGTCCCAAAGCTAACCTGGCACACAAGCCGTACGACAGAGCCCCAGTGTTGGCATGTAACCATCTCGAGAGAAGGGGAGTTGCTATCTGAAGTATATGAACTTACACAAGAATCCTATTCCTGAGGAAGAAAAATCAGAGAAATCAAATCTCATCCAGTTTGGGCATGCAAAGAAAGACACGGGTTGGGAAAGACAGAACAAAGTTGAAAGGAGGTAAGGGGAAGGGACATAATTGTATAGGTCAGAGAAGTTCAGGTGGGTAGGGAAAGAGCAGATAGTGACAGCTCAGGGCAAGCAGCTCCACAAAGTCACCATACCAGCTACCCTCACATCCCAGAGTTCAGCTCCCAGCTGTCTCTCCCTCTTTACCTGCAGGTCCGAGAACACTGGTGAAATGAGGAAAGCAAAGCATGGCTTTATTAACTAGAGACACCAGACTCTAGCCCCATTTCTGATGCATGAGGGCTATGCTGTTGGGGAAGTATGCATTCTCAAACCATCATTCCTGCTGGCACCCTGCATTCTTGGCCAAAGGATGTCTGCTAGAGAGCCCGGTCCACTGAGTTGTCTCCCTACCCTAGGGGAGGAGATAGGATGGCCCACATCTCTATGGCAACCACTGTCTCCGACTCAAGGTACAGAGAGAAAGAAAAACAAATAAGTCAACTTTATAGCCAATGTAGAGGAAAGCAAGTGATGGAGACTGGTGGGAGAAAGAAAGCAAGCCCTGCTTGTGGGAATAGACAGAGGTCCTCCCAGCCAAGAGGCAGAAATGGCCTAGCTAAACAGGTCCCAGAACTGCCGTCAACATGACAGAAGCCTACCGTCATCTTTGGAATTTTATAGCTTCTCTGATGCTTGGGGACATCTACTACATCTCTTACTTCAGAAATGCTCAGGTCATTAATGGCCATCACCCTCGTCTTCCCCAGCGCATCTGTCTTGGCTTCTAATACATTTATGGCATCCTATTGCTCAGTCCCAACTCCTTCCTCTGAGTCTCATATTCTGTGTCCCCCTACTGCACTCTGCAGTGACCTGACCCATCAGCTCCGTACTCACAGAGCAATCGACACATTGCTGGGTCTATACCTATCAGATGAGTTGAGTTTGGCAAGCATCCAGTATTAGGTTCAGGGAGTGTAGGTTCAAGGTGTGAAAGACAGGGCCTGTTCCTTGCAGCCTGAGGGACTTGGGAAGACCTCACAAGTCAGGCTCCAAGACCTAGCCATCACAGTCCTCAGACCCTGAGGCAATGCTGCTCCCACCCAGACCAGGCCAGTGAGATTTCCAGACCGTGAGGTATCATCACCCTTCACCTAGGACAGACTGCATCTGCTGCTGCTCCAACTTTGTAATTTGATCAAAAAAAGCAATCAAGTTCATCTGGCAGGATTTGTTCCTGAGAAGCCCTCACCAGTAGCAGCCTCCCTTGATGTTTACAGATTCCCATCCCTTGGGAGTCTGTTCTGCCGCCTGGTGGGCAGGGGGGAGGCTGGATTTATCAGAGCTGTTCACTTATTGCATTTTCCATTCTAAGTTACCAGTGAGGCTCAGGGACTAGGACAGGCATGGAGGGACTATCACTGCCCCAAAGACAGAGACACCAATGCCAAATTAAGAGCTCTTCACTCCAGGCTACTCATCTCTCCTTAAAGATCCAGCTTCCTTGAGCCTTTAAGTACCTCACTTCCTGCAGCTACCTACATTTCCTTCTTTCCTACTTGGGTACTTGCAGATCCTTGCCTGGCTTCAAAGTTCACCCCACCCCAAAAATCCAACTCCAATTTCAAGTGCTAAAAGACACCCAGTCCTAGGACATCTTCAGAAGAAGACACTGCCCCTGGAGGCGCCCTTAATGAGAGACAGACATGGAGCACTCACCTCGGGCAGACAACTTCTTGGTATTGATGATTTTTGCTGCATACTCCTGAGTGGAGGTTTTCTTCACACACCTGCGGACCACAGAGAAAGCACCCCTGGAGGGAGAAGGGGGAAAGAACTGGGACACAGAGCAGAGAAGAGTGACACAGACATGCTTCAGGTCTGAGGACAGTGATGCTCCCATCAACAGACCTTTAGACAAACACACCAGCAGTGACCAATACTATCCAATAAAGGCAGGCAGATGTGGCCACTGCATGACACTGAACAGATACGTGAGAAGGACCATCCCACTCCCACCCCACATCTAGTCCTTGGGCAAAACAGCCCCAGCCTCAGACTGTATATCAGAGCCGGTGGGCAATGCTTAAAACACACACCTGCTGCATCTTATTGTCAGCTTTGCAGTCCCCGCCAAGAGCATCAGAAGGGAACAGAGACCCTGTCCTTCTCTCAGCAAAATTAGTTGAGGACAGCAGAAGAGAGATAAGAAATAGGGCACAATCCCTTGAAAGAGAAATCTCTCTTGAACATGGGGTAAGGTGTGGAAAGTGAGGTTCAAATGCCCCCACAACCAGCTTCATCCCACCGCATCCCAGTTCAACTGACTAGTAGGGAAAGCTAGGCACCAGCAGTGGATCTGTGACTTCAATAGCTCCCCTTCCCCAAGATATTTTCCTCTATGTCCCCCTACCCCCAAAAGGGAGCTAGAACTCTCCAGCTCTGGAAACGTCTAGGGGGAGCGGGCAGGGCGGGGGCTGCAGTGGCCCGGCACGGCGCCGCGGGTGGGGGTGGGGGGGGCCCGGGCTGCTGCAGCGGCCAGCTCAGTGCGGAGGGGAGGGGGATGCTGCGGCTGTGGCGCACGGCTCCCGGGACCACTGCAGGGATGGGGGGAGGGGACAGGGGTGCTGCAGCACTGCTTAGCAGCCGGTTTGGGATCCTGGAAGCGGCACTAGCGGGGGGCGGGGCCGGACACCAAACATCCCCCCACACCCCGGCACCGCAGCGGGTTTGGAGCTAGCTGCAGGGCCCGGGAGGGTCCTGAGTGCCCGGCGCGTGGATATGATACAGGTGAGCTCCGGAGCAGGGTGGGAGAGGACAGCGAGCAGGCGGGGTCCAGATGAGGGGCGCCTGAAGGGTGCGGGAGGGGCGGGGCTGGAGGGCTCCCAGGAGCGGTCCTGGGGCTGCAGTCCCCGCGGCAGCGCGGGATGCAGTAGCCCGGGCAGCTGCTGCAGGGCGCGCAGGACGCGGAGGGGGTTGCGGGGCAGGGAGCTGGGGGCCAGGGGCCCGGGAGGCGGCGGGCGGGAAAGGCTGGGGGGTGGGGCGGGCCGAGGGGGCGCTGCAGCGGCCGGTGCAGGGCCGGGGGGCGGGGCGAGGAGCCGCATAGCGCCCGGGTGGCGGGGGCAGGGTGTGGGGCCGCGGCGGGCGGCGGGCGGCGGGCGGGCCGTACTTGCCGAGCTCCTCGAAGAGCTGGTAGTCGTCGGTGAAGCGGGTGCAGGTGGCGGTGGTGGCCATGCTGGCGGGCGGGCGGACGAGGCGGTGCAGCCCGCGCCGACGTCGGTGCACAGTCACCGCCGCCCGGCCGAGGGAGCAAGAGGAGGAGACGGGGCTGAGCCCGGCAGCACCGCGAGACTTTACCGGGGAGAGCGAGGGAGGGAGGGACACCCCCGCGCCCGCCCGCCCCGCCCCCAGCCCCGTCGGCCCCCCGCCCGGCCCCCGGACCGCCCCCGGGGAGGGGCCTCCCGCCGCCAGCCCCGCCCCACTCCGGGAGCCGCCCGACTTGGGCGGCGTGCATCCGGGCGCGCCGGGGAGCTGGGGGGAGCGGGGGGGGGGGGGTCCCAGTCCGTGCCCACCCCTGGGAGTGGAGGAAACTGAAAGGTTCACGACCAGTCGTCCGTCCCGGAGCGAACCCTGCAAGCTCTGGGATGTACGTGCTAGTGTGTGTGTTGGGAGTGGTGTAGGGGTTGGGACCACCTCCGCGTTCCCTGACAGGGCTCCCCACACAGGTCTTGTACCCCGCGTCCGACCCATGAGATGTGGAGAGAGGGCCAAGGTCAAAAAAAGCCTGTGGCAGACTACACACTAGGGAGGCGCCGTCAGCTTGTGCAGAGCCAGCTCCCCGCAGCCTTCCCTCGGGAAGTTGACAGTCTAGACTTGTGCAAGCGTCAGGGCCAATATTAGATAAAATCCTTCAGGCACGGTTTGATCAGGGAGATCTGGCCAGGACCAAAGATGCAGGTGGCTTGTTTTCTTTCACTTAAGCCTTAGAAATAAAATGTCTTTTCTCAGGCCAGTAATGAAGGAGATAAAGTGGGAACGATTAGGAAAGACTTAGTGTGGACCAAAAGAACAAATGAGAGGCAGGAGAAAATAGTCTTATTCTCTTGCAGAGTACCCTGTATTTTTATTTTTCGGCACTCATCACATTTTGTAATGATACTTACCAGTATGAGATGCATTAGCGCTAGCATATACTTGTCTAAAAAGTGAACTCTGGAACCAGTCAGACTTCCTGACTTGGATTTCTAGGCAACTCACTGATGGATTTCTGCTCTGCAGTTAACCTTATCTGAAAACTGGGAAGAATAATAGTATCTTCCTCACAGGATTGTGAGTAGGACTAAATCACCTAACCCTTACAATAGTACCTGACACCTATTTAGAAGTGTTAACTGTTATTATTTCAATATTTACCTCCCCACTAAATTGTAGGTTCAAACAGGGTGTCTTTGTTCATCATTGTGTACTCAGTCCTAGACCCCCAGTAAATATTTGTGGATTGAAGGGAAGCCTGAGGGCCCTGGGAGAGGAAATTACCATTCTCCTTTCTGTCCCCATTAACTCAGGATTTGGGGGCTGGGGCACATAACTGTATAGGTGGAGGTGAAACAGGCTGGGCTGGTTTTTAACCTGCCTGGGCAGCTGTACCCCAAGTCAGGGGCCAGCCCCAACTGGGCAGGGAGGAGTTCAGTCACCTACTTCAGCTCAGCAGGGTGCCCACAGGGAGTTGAACCTCCCTGGTTAGCAGGTTGGTTCACCAAGTGGAAGACTGATGAGTGGTGTCCTAGTCTCCCAGCTGCCTGTTTGAAGGGGTGGGTGGAGCAAATCTCCCAGGGAGGGCTCCCTCCCCAACACCCCAAGAAATTGTCCTGAGAACCAGACTGCCCAGTTGGGGCAATGGAAGGAATTAGAGAGGGAAAGATTAGCAGACTGCCTGGGAGGGGGCCGAGAGGTCCAAAGGAAAGGGTTAAGGTGACAGAACACCATGCCCCACCCATCCCCAGGGCAACAGGAAGTAAGGTACTGGGGGAGTAAGGCCACTTCCTATCTCAGTTCAGCAGCGGGGCTAGAGCCTGTTTCCAAGTCCCAGCATGGGGCAGGGCAGTGAGATTGTACACACAGGGATGACTGTAAATTGTGAGTTTCTGTCATCCACCTTGATGACAGAAGTGTTGACTAGCCTGTGCACGTAAGTAGAGGCCACATATTAATTACCAATGTATCTTTTCCTGGGCTCCCACAAGGTGACTTGATTCCTGATGTTTTAAAGTTTATGTTCATTCAGTTTATGTAAGGTGGAATGAGAGAGGTCAGAACAAGACTAGGTCTGCCATGAAATCCTTTAGGGTATCCCAGGGGAAAATGAAAACAGCCACAACCCTGACCTTTCTGAAGTGCTCTGTGTGAGAGGGGTTATCTTCCTCGCTGAGACTGAGAGTTCTATGCTGGTTTTTTGGGTTTTTTTAAGATTTATTTATTTATGCATACAAGAACCAGGGTACAGGCCAGAGGTGTTGGGAGTGTGGGGATTCATGAGAGACAGAGTGGGGAACAGAACAGGCAGACCTACTGAAATATATTGCTGAGGGGAGTAGTGGGCAAGGCAGGCGAGAGCTGCAACACCATGTAGGTCCCCTCCCTGGCTGAGGATCAAACTCTAGCTGTAGTGGCTGCGGATGCTTCATAGTATGGCACTCAACCCCCTGCGCCACCAGGGATGTCCCTATGCTGGGTATTTTAGTGTAACCATATAGGATGGCAATGAACAAATGCAGATTGCACTGAGTCTCTGGATAAAAGAAAGCTAATGAGAAAAATGTTGGGGTGAGGCCTTAGGGAATGATTCATGGTACTGGGTCAGTAGAGCTAGCTGCCTCTCAACAAATATTTATCTACTGCCCACTATGTACTTGGTACTGCCCCATACTTTGCAAAAATATCCTAATAAAGTGGAAAACCGGAATTTACACAATGAGGAGGATCTGCAATCTATTTTCTCCTTTTCCTTTCTAAGTCCACTAACTTCTTGCTCCCTCCCTCCCTCAATACTTCTCTCAGCAGCTCAGATTCTGATGTGGCTACAGTGGCAATTTGGATCCCATAGACACCTTTGTGTACACCCACAAATACACTATCACACACACCCTCCTTGGTTCCCATGACTTAGAATCCACACAATCTCTAGCTACCCCACAGCAATTAGAGGGAAGATACATATAAATAATGAGTTCACCAGCTCCTTGCGCATCAGTATCTATGGCAACCTCATGGGGTCCTGGAACTGTGCTTTTCCGGTTGTGGCTGGTCCCCTGGGCAGCACCAGTACTCAGACCTTGCTCACAGCAGGAAGAACAGGGAATTACACAGGAAATCGATGCTCTTATAATCAGCCGAGGGGCCCCAACAGGTGGAACCCTCCCAATGGGACCCTCCCTCATTCTGCTGGTCTTTCTCTTTGATGCCTCCAAAAATTACACCACAGGACTGCCCCCAGAATGAGGAATGTGAGAAGCTTACCTCTCTAATTTTGGAATGCAATTTTAGAATATGAAGGTACTTCTTTTTCAGATCCAAGGAAAACCGGACAGTTGAAAATAAGGTGTTTAAATGCAAGGGGATAGTCTATTTGTAAGGAGATGTTGTAAAATAAGTTTGAAAGGAATTCAGTCTTGTGCCCACTTTCAGTCACTGTTTCACAGAACCTTATGGGTTACTTGGGCATGCCTCAGTAACAGCTCAACATGCAGAGTGGGGTTTCACTTAAGATTTTGTTGAAGAGTTCCTTGCTTAAAAAAAAAACCACCGTGTAGCAGTTTGAAAGCCACTGGACCAGTGGTTTCTGAGGTGGCCTCCAACTCGAGGATTCTATAGCTAGTTTTGTAGAATTAGGGGTAATGAGGTCATGGCATCTTTACAATGACTCTGGGAAAATTGTTAGTGCTGAGACATTTGAAACAGATGAGAAATGTGATAGGAAAAGGAAAGAGTGAGAAAGACAAAAGAAAAAGTTAGGGTTAGTAAATAAGCAATTCTCAAAACAGGAGGGGGTGAAGGGTCTCCCTATCTCCTCTGGAGAACACATCAAATCACAGAAGTTGAGCAGCCCATCCTCAGTGAGAGCTGCGCTGGATGGAGCCACTGTCCTTAGTGGAAGTATCTTCCCAACCCTCCCGGAGCTAAAAGTTGAAAAGCAGTTAAGAATCACAGCTTATGTGCCTCCCTGGTGGCGCAATGGGTTAAGCAATGCACTATGAGGCAGACTGCAGCCACTGCAGCATGAGTTCAATCCCTGAGTCCTTGGGGGAGCTGACCCACATGGCACAGCAGACCTCTCCTGCCCCTCCCGCTCCCCTCAGCAGTGTACTTCAGGGATCTGCCTGTTCTGCTCCCCGCTCTGTCTCTGGTGAATCCTCTTACCCTTCCTTCCTCCCCCCACCTCTGGCCTGTACCCCAGAGCATTGTATGCATAAATAAATAAATCTATAAAAAAATCACAGAACGTAAACAATGATGGTATTTCTTTAAAAAGGAGCTAAGAGTCTAAGATGAGGGACTGAAGTCCTGAGGATTGGGCATAGGGGATAAGATTTTGAGGTAAGAAGCTCAAGATGTATGGGGTGAAGACTAAAGAATCTGGTATGAAGAAGCAAGATATTCAGAGTGAGGGATTCCAGTTTGCAGGGAAGAACTTCCTTCCATTTTCTAGCTGGAGGACTGGTTAAAGGTCAGTTTTACTCCCACCTTTCAATCCCTAAGTCCAGGTCCTTTACCTCTCAACCCCTCCACCATCCCCCCATAGATGGCATGCTTCCTGAAGACAGAACTTGCTTGATCTTTCTCCTTGTCCTCAACACTTAGCAAGAAGTTGGCATATAGTAAGTGCTCAGTAAATAGATATAGGATGACTTTGGGGCAAGGGACTAAGATATTTGGAAAGAAGAGAGGACACCAGTGGAGAGGTGACAGAACTGTCATCAGAGGGAAAAGGGAGGACCTTAGGCATGTGGCCCGCTGGCTGCCTGCACCTGCAGGGATGGCCAGAACTGGAAGAGTAGCGTGTGGGGCCCCCTGGTGGTCAGACCCGAAGTGCACAGGGTGCTGTGAAGCGGGGGATGGGAAAGCCAGAGCAATGTGAATGACAGCGGTTGTGGTGTAGATAATAAAAGTCACAGTGTAGCTAACGTTTAGAGAGAACCGATTATACTAAGTCTTCCTAAACTATCCTATTTCTGGTCACCACCACCCAGTGAGTGTAGACGTCACTAGTCCCATTTTACAAGAGGAAAGTGAAGTAGCTTCCCTAAGGACAAATAGCTAGTATGTGGTAGAACGGGATGTGATTGAAGGGAAGTGAATATAAGGGGTTATGAAGGTGGGGGGAGCAGGAGGGGAGGACAATAAATAGGTGTGGAGATTCAGATTCAGATGTGCTTCTACCACTAATGGTATCTAGTTTGGAATCTTAAACTCAATGTGGATTTATTCTCATCCAGTCCCAGTCTCTTTATTGAGTTCCTCTTCTCTGGCAAACAGAAAAGAACAATTTGAACAAATCCCTGCCTTTGTGGAACTTACATTCTTGTAGCAGGCAGTGAACCCCTTAGGAAGAGGGCATTTTAGGCTAGAATCGGTTCTGTGAGGAACTAAAGAGAAAATAAAATAAAGAAATGAATGGGGAAGCAATAGATAGTGCCTTTAATTGAGGTACTCAGATAAGACTGCACTCAGAAAGTAACTTTGAATGGAGACCTTATAGTAATATGGAGGTTATCATTTATAGATCCTTGTAGAAAAACAATGGCAAAGGCTTGAGATTAAAGTGGTCACAGATGGCCTCCCTGGCGGTGCAGTGGGTTAAGCAACGCACTGTGAAGCAAACCACAGCCACTGCAGCACGAGTTCAATCCCTGCCGCTGGTCAGGGAGGTGACCCACATGGCATAGCAGACCTCTCCTGCCTCGCCCACTGCTCCCCTCAGCTGTGTGTTTCAGTCAGTCTGCCTGTTCTGCTCCCCACTCTGTCTCTGGTGAATTCTCTCACCTCCCACAACTCTCGCTTGTACCCCAGCTCTTGTACACATAAATAAATCTTTAAAAAATAATAAAGTGGTCACAGAGTATTTGGGGGTGGGGAGGAAGGTTAATGTAGGCAGGAACAAAATAGGCTAGGGGAAAGTAATGGAAGACTAGGATCTAGAGACCTAAAAACCCTACAACCAATATATTGCTCCTTCTAGAAGGTCCCAGGGGTCCACAAGGGTGGGCTGCCTTCATATTTACAAAACACGTGAGACCTGAAACCCTAACCCCATACAAGAAGCTATCTTCATCAAGTGTGGAAAGAAATCTAGACCTAGAAATGAAGCTGGAAATGATGCTGTTCTTTGGCTACCACAAGGAGCTTTACTGGGGGAGGGTCTAAGGAGGAGCAACGAGGTAAGCATGATTATAAAACAATGATATAAGATAAAAAGTTATTACCAGAGGCATCCTCTACATCTTTGTACAAATGATTGCCTGACTCGCTCTTCTCTTCCCTCTGCCTATCCTTCTATTCCCTGTTCAGGTGTCACCTTTTTCAAAAGTTCTCTGAACTCGAGCAGATCAGATTCCTGTGATGAATGTCCCTGAAGTTTTATCACTACTTCTTCAGAGCACTTGTTCCAAGTGTACTCATATGTGTGTTTGTGTAACTATAGACCTCACAGTTGTAGGGCCTGTGTCTGCTCATCCTGATAGCCTCAGTGTTCAAAGTGCCTGGTATAGTAGGTACACAATAAGTTCAGGAACATAAAAGCAAAGTACTGTGGGGCTTTTAAAGGAGAAGTAATGGGCCTCCCTGGTGCACAGTGGGTTAAACAACACACTATGAAGCAAACTATATGAAGCAAACTAGCGGCTGCAGCACGCATTCCGTTTGATCCCTGCTGCCGGCCAGGGAGGGGACCCACATGGGGCAGCAGACCTCTCCTGCCTCGCCTGCTGCTCCCCTCAGCAATGTGTTTCATCAGTCAGTCTGCCTGTTCTGCTCCCCACTCTGTCTCTGGTGAATCCTCACACCACCCCCGCATCTCTGGCCTGCACCCCAGCTCTTGTATGCATA
Source organism: Galemys pyrenaicus (assembly GCA_019455555.1). Taxonomy (NCBI): domain Eukaryota; kingdom Metazoa; phylum Chordata; class Mammalia; order Eulipotyphla; family Talpidae; genus Galemys; species Galemys pyrenaicus. The sequence goes on along the minus strand of JAGFMF010012072.1, from coordinate 2,114,333 downwards.
AGTAAATCAATCTTTAAAAAAAAATAAAGGAGAAATAATGAGATCAGTTAGAACAATGAGAAAATTTTAATGGAAGAGATGGAAAGATGGAAGGATGTTGGCTGCTGGAGATGGAGGTTAGGGGGCATTGCTGGTGAAGGAGAGAATATGAATACTGAGGGCGTGGCAGGTATTTGGAAAACTGCATGGTCAGGCATGCTAGAGGAGAAGGTATAGAGAAGGGAGAAACAAGACCTAGAACTTGGGACTAGCGAGATAGAATAGTGTCTATCTATGGGTGGGCTTACAGGCCAGAGAGGTCCTCAGGAAGGTCCAACTTGCTGAAGTTCAGAGCAGGTCCAGAGAGTCTTACATAACAGACCTGGGCTATGGGTGATTACCTTCTAGATATTCCCCATTTGAATGTTGTGCAGTCACCCCAAATTTAGTAAGATTCAAACCCAAATTAATCAAATTAAGAGGCAGTATAGTGTAGTGGTTAAAAACACTGAAGCCACATCCTGGTTCTGCTTCTGTGGAAGAAACTACAAGTTTTATAACATATCTGTGCTTCAGCTTTTTCATCTGCAAAATAGGATGATAATCATACTCACCTCATAGGACTTTATGAGGAGTAAATTATTAGTACACAAGAAAATTAAGACAGTAACTTGCATAATAAAGATTCAATAAATATTAACCACTAGAACTAGTCCCCTTCCCACACTTGAGAAACTTTCTTGTCCCGTTCCTTTGACCCTGACAGTGACATGACTATCCTGCCAATGACCTAGGTTCAGAATCTTGAGGTCAGCTTTGACTAATCCCTTGTCTCAGATATGGAAAGCTGGGCTTGAATCTGCCCCCTACTAATGGTGTGACCTTGAACTAATTATTTAAACTCTCTGAGCTTCATGTTTCTCATCAATAAAATAATGATATCACATACCAAATACCAAATAACCAATACCAAACCAGTATATATTTTCCCTTATTATGTTCGTATCCATTTAGTCTTCCATTTCTCTCCCACCATCCTGGACTAGCCCTCCCTCACCCTTCAGAGTTAAAGCAGTAGCCCTTCTACTTTGTCAATTCCATTTTGCAATCCACTTTCATTGATGTATTCATTCATTCATTCATTCATTTGTTCTTTCAAGAAAATTGATTGAACACCTGCTCTTCTCAAAGTAGTGTCTCACTGCTGGGAGTATAGCAGTGGACAAAATAGATGCTGTCCCTACCCTCAGGAAGCCAACTTTCTGGTGGGAGGGACAAACCATAAACAAATATTTAGTACATGAGATGATAAGTGCTATCAAGAAAATTAAAGCAGAGATAGAGGAACAGTCCTTCCATGAAGGTGAACATATAGGCAGAGATCTGCTGAAAATAATGTCACTTTTAGTAGGTCACATCTGTGCTGAATTCCTGTTTCCTTCAGAATTAAGTAAGAATGCTCATGTGTAACTTTCTAGATCCTCTATAATTCTAGTCAGCCTTGTGATTTCATATAACTCCCAGAATGCCCCTGCTTCTAGAGACACATTCAACTTGTTTAAGAATGTACATCATTAAATAAAGATATCTCTGATGGTGTTGTTCATGTGAACTTTTTTCTTCCCTAAATGTACTTTCTAAATTTTTTATTATGAATGTAGATTACTCCAATGATAGTGACAAATTTTCTCCTCCTCATCTTATATTAATGTTAATATAATCCTGCATGGTAAATTTTATTTTATTTTTTAAAGATTTATTTATTTATGCATACAAGCACTGGGGTACAGGCCAGAGGTGGGGGGGGGTGAGAGGATTCACCACAGAGAGCTGGGAGCAGAAC
>JAGFMF010012072.1:2034505-2102970 GCA_019455555.1 Galemys pyrenaicus | reverse complement strand
AAAAGATTTATTTATTTATGCACACAAGAGCTGGGGTACAGGCCAGAGTCACAGGAGGTGAGAGGATTCACCAGAGACAGAGTGGGGAGCAGAACAGGCGGATTGACTGAAGTACACTGCTGTGGGGAGCAGCAGACGAGGAGGAGAGGTCTGCTGTGCCATGTGGGTCCCCTCCCTGGTTGGGGATGCTTCACAGTGTGTCGCTCAACCCACTGTGCCACCAGGGAGGCCCTTTAAACCATTTTTAAATGCACAGTTCAGTGTCATATACACATTCACATTGTTATGAAACCATTGCCGGTATTTATTTCCAGAGTTTTTCCATCATTCCAAACAGAAACACTGTACCCATTAAATAAAGAATTCCCATCCTCCTCCTGAGCATTTTACTTTCTGTCTTTACAGATTTGCCTATTCTGTGCACCACATAAAAGTGGAATCACACAATGTGTATAACCTTTTGTGTTTAGTTTATTTCACTAAACATATTGCTTCTTGTTGTAGCATGTATCAGAATTGCATTACTTTTAAGACTGAATAATATTCCATTGTATGCAAATGCAAGATATTGTTTATCCATTGTCACCAGCAATTGGGTCGCTTCATCTCTTGGCTATTGTGAATAAGGCTACTATGAACAAGGGTGTACAAGTATCTGAATTCCTGCTTTCAGTCCTCTTGGGCATATACTCTGGAGTAGAAAGCCTTGATCATATGTTAACTCTGTGTAACTTTCTGAGGCACTGCTATGCCGTTTTCCATACTGCCTGAACCAGCTTACATTCCTACCAGAAATGCACAAAGGTGCGTTTTTGATAAGCCATTCTAATGGATATGAAGTGGTATGTGAGGTCTGTCCTGAACCCACTGCTCCACAAGTCCAAGTATTCTAGAGTCTGAGGCTGTGCTCCTCCCTCTGGGTACCCCCTGGCTCTGGGTCTCTCCTAATTCTGAGAATTGACATGTCCTGACAAACTGTCATTGCTGATGAGCAGCCAATAGATTTCTTTTTCCCTGTATTCTTTGGTTTTTCTTCCAGGCTCTGAAGAGCTGCTGCCCATTTCTTTGTTTCGTTTTTTTTTTTTTCCCAGAATTAAAAACAATACCAATGAAGTGGCATGGAGAATGGATAAATGGATAAAAGGGATCAGTTCTATGATGAAGGATGGAATTAAACTTTTAGTGGTGCACATAATGTATTATATATAGATGTTTACATACAATAATGGATGTCTAAAACCTATACAATATTGTAAACCAATGTTATTTCAATTAAAAAATAATACAGACTTTGGGAAGAATATGTATTTGACTTCTTTACTCCCACATTCTTCTGAGTTCTTTTTTCCATGAAGTTTTCCAGACCAGAGACGACTATGTGCACTCCATAGAGACCAACTTTATGGTTTTGACCTAGCTCTAACCTCAGAACTGAAACAACATTGAGTCTGAGGCAAAATTATTGCTTGGCTTCATCAGGACCCAGCGGAAGACTGTATATTCTAACTATAATCCCCAAGTTATTTGAATCAAACTTCCCTCTAGCCCCTTTCTTTGCTGAGGCTCTTATTCAGTGGTTTAAGTCTTGAAGACTGACCCTGGGTGAGGTGATTCATGTCTTACATGAGCCTATGACTCCTTGAGGGGAACTTGGAGACCTGGAATTTCGGTCAGGATTCCATATTTATATTCCCAGAACGTAGGCTTGCTAAGCCAACATTTATTTGTATTGTTTAATACTTATGTCCTTTTGGTGAAATTGCAAAGTCTAGAATAGGACCCATCAAATCTGGGCCCCATGACCTCCTAAACTTGGCTTCAGTCCAGGACTTACTCCTTAACTTAAAGGTACCGGATGTGAATTTCTTTTTATTTTAGCCACTTCTGCCTTCTGTGAAAGCAGGTGACAAAATATGTTCCTCTATCCCACAGAAGAGAAAACAGAAGCTTAAGGAGGGAAGTGACTCACCTAGGGTTACAGATAGAGTCAGCCACTAAGATAGACATTGAGCTCCATCCTCTGATTCTGAAACCACTACCCTTACTTTGGGCAATATCCCCTTCTCAAGAACAAACTTGAGAAAAAAACTTTGTGCTTCACATCTGTACTAGGATGGGCTAGTGGGACTCCCTTACCCTCCGTCTTCCCACTCCAATGCATGAGACTGTTGTATAGGTCTTCAAATATGGATTTCATGAGACAGCTGTTAAAAGGACTTTCCAAAGCAAAACAAATCATCCTCCAAATTTGTAAAAAATTTTAAAGCTCCTAAATGATAGGAAAAAAGCCAATTCACATCTTCCTTTGCATCTTCACTTGCCTTTTAGTGTTCTTTTACTTCAGTTCTCATTCCCACTATTGCACCCAATTCCAGGAGATCATCATTTCCCTTTTCCTCCAGCCCAAGCCCAAACCAAAAAAGCCAACTTATTTCCTTTTGCTTCTCTTACTTCAGTTGAGGCAAGTGGGAAATTTCAGCTTTACTAAAAACTTATTTAACATCCTTTTCAAGGTTTTAAACCTTTCTGGAACCTATGGTACCAAGTACAGACTTCCATCTGATTTTTAAGGCCTTTTATAATTTGACCTTCCTTATCCTACCTACTTGTACTTAGTTCTCAATACTTTTCAGTGTAAACCCTCTCTAACTCTACCTGACTTCTCACCTGTTTATGCACATGCACATACACACACACACACACACCATATTTTCAAGCATAGAATTCACTACTGCTAAGTATGTTGACTTTGTCACATAACAATCTCTAGAATGTTTTCATCTTGCAAAAAATGAAACTGTTAAGCCTGTTAAACAATAACTCCTGGTCCTCAAACTACCATTCTTTGCTTCTGTGAATTTGATCACTTCAAGTTTCTCTAAATCTAAAGATATATGTGGAATCATACATTTGCCTTTTTGTGGCTGGCTTAGGATTCATCCATGTTGTAGCATGTGATAAGATTTCTTGTCTTTTAAACCTGAACAATATTCCATTGCATGAATATATCACATTTTACTTATCCATCCATCTGCAAGTAGACACTTAGATGGCATGCAAGCATCTCTTTGAGACTCTGCTTTTAATTTTTTTGGAAAGATACTCAGAGATGGGATTGCTGGATCATTCGGTAGTTCTAGATTAAATTCTTTTTAGAATCCACCACACTGTTATCTTGTCATGGCTCACACCATTTTACAGTCCCACCGACAGTGTACCAGAGTTCCAATTTCTCTCCATTTTTGCTAATACTTTTTATTTTCTATTTATTTGATAATAGCAATCCTGCTTAATGTGTTTTTTTTTTTCATTGTTCTATCTTCTTTACCAGACTTTAAACTTCTTCAGGACAGGGATTATGCCTAACAAAGTACTAGGAACCCTTAAGTATTTGTAGGTACTTTTTGGTTGATGGGATGAGGTCAACAGTTTGAGTTGAGTTCATGTCTTTTATTTTTAGAACTTGGGGTAGAATCTTCTTACAGATAGAATAGGATGACTGCCATGATACAGACTAAATGCACTTTTAGGATACTATGCCTTGGAGCAGAGTCTACAGGAGAATGTCACTGTTGCCCTCTTTTTGACTAAAAATGCAAATGTGAGGATCCCACAGGCTGCTGGGTTCATTGTTGCTAGGTCAGTCCCTGCAAAAGAACAATGCTCTGGAAGTCCAATCCTATTCATGTGGAAAACCAGAAGGTCCTAAGGGGGAAAAAAGGGCCTTGAGAAGCTCAGAAGGGGGCTAGCAGAGGAACTATGAGGAAATATCACCGTTAGGAAGGTCCAAGTAAATACAGGTATTCTCAGTTCTACTCTGTTCTCACCTCTATACGGTTTCTCCCAACTTTCCTGGGGTCTTAGCCAATTTCTCCTCACAGCCACCACAGTGAGTTACTCTGCTTTTCCTTTATATGGAAAAGTCCCTACATTAGCCATTCATTTGACATTTCATTTTAGAACGAAACTAAACAACTACCTAAAAAGAAAGAACTACAACAATAATTAACTTTGTGAGAGAACAGATTCTTCAGTACAATAGCCTCAGGGTAGCTGGGTTGGCACAAGGCTCTCAGGTGTACATTCCCAACTTGATTCATCCTTGTCTGGGAAACTTTGCTCAAAAGTCTGCCTTCCAGCCCTAGACCTTTTCCACCTCTATACTGTCCTCTGGCTCCCAACTTAAAAATGGGGCTGGAATAGAAAGTAGAAAGTTTGTGATTTAATTGTATAATACCAGTAAGGAAATAAATCAACACTTCATAGCTATGCATTGGCTTTCCCCAAACTGGTTTGGTGGTAAGAATCCTGGGGTGCAAAATAATCAACCCTCATGTGCAGGTTCCTAGGCAGTGTCCAGGACCTAATGAATCCAAATTTTTAAGGAAGTAACCCAAAATTTTGTATTTTTTTAAATCTTTAAGCTAGGTGTTTCATATCATCATATAAGGTTAGAAAACACAATACCAGTGAATATTTATTATTACAGACACCTGGGCACCTACTCAATGAGTACTTTTTCCTCCACTCAGGAAATGTAAAATGACAACATTGTCACAGTGACTATCAACACAGACTTCAGAGTCAGAAACCTGGATTTGACTTGGCAGCTATTGACTTGGCTAAGTGACCGTGACTTCTCAGAGCCTCAGTTTCCTTATCCATAAAGTAGGGTTGATAATACACCACCCTCACTGAGGATAAAAGAGAAGATGCATAAAGAACTGTTCCCCCAAAACCTGGTAAATAAAATGCATAGACGCAATTGTTATTTCCCCACAGAAGAATCCTAGGGTATCCTCATCATGTAAATATGATGTGAAATATAAATAAATACATATTTATATGATGGTAAAAATGATGATAAATAATTGTTGTGCAAAAGGAAGACTAGTCACTGAATGTTCTGGGATCTACACAGACATACGAGCATGGTCAGAAAACCCAGTACCCACTTCTCTGACTCGACCCATCAGACATCACTGTGGCTGATTATATAGAACAAAAGAGAGAACACTTATCAAAGTCTGGCTCAAGCTGGGTAGTCATGACCAACAGAGACATGAGTTGGGTAGTTGGTGCTGCCCTGGATTGTACCTTGGGTGGGAAGTAGGAAGATGCCCAGGTAATGTGACAAGTGCCCCACTTGATTGTGGGCCTGCCTCAGAGTGAAGCAGGACCCCCCTAAATTATTAGTTCCAGACTCACTGAGGGACATCAGGTGCTGTTTGCCTCCAGCCCTGTGGAGGTCAGACCTCACAGGGTTGTTTGGAGCCCTCTAGGCCAGGAACTTGCCCTGATCTCAATGGGCAGGGCTAAGCTTTTCCCTTTTGTATCAGACTCCAACATACTTTGATTTTTTTTTTAATTCTTTAAATTTTATTTTTTTAAAAGATTTATTTATTTATGCATACAAGTGCTGGGGTACAGTCCAGAGGTGTGGGGGGGGGGTGAGAGGACTCACCACAGAGAGCGGGGAGCAGAACAGGCAGATCAACAGAAGTACACTGCTGAGGGGAGCAGCAGGCAAGACAAGAGAGGTCTGCTGCGCCATGTGGGTCCCCTCCCTGGCCGGTGTCAGGGATCGAACTCGTGCTGCAGTGGCTGCGGTTTGCTTCATAGTGCGTTGCTTAACCCACTGCGCCACCAGGGAGGCCCCTCCAACACACTTTAGAACGGGCCAATTTTATTGGATTAAACAGCTGCAATTGGAGCACTGCCTCCCCTCTTTTGGCAGTAATGCAAGTATGTCACAGTTTCCCCCACCCCTTTTAGGCAATTATGCAAATACAGGAGCATAAATCTGCCAATGCTGATTAGAACTCCCATGGGTACCAATCAACTAAAAGGACCAATCCGGTTCACAAGGTGGATACCCTGGAGAATATTTAAGCCAGGCCCCTCTCAGCTTGAAAGAGGCAAGTCCTTTCGTGGGCCAGCTTGGAAGAAGACTTGAAGTGGATTTGAAGAGGCAGTCAGTCCAGAAGATCTTCTCTGAGGTGCAACACTGAACCCTGTCCCCTGGCACCATGCCTTTGCAGACCTGACCTGTGACACTGCTTGCTGAATGGCACCATTGGCTTTGTGCTAGGTATCCTTAGAAGAGCTGATTGCTGTTGGCTTTATGCCTAGCATCTCTGAGAGCTGTATCACTGGTCCCTGCCTTGATATATCTGGCACCACCCCCTGTGCTGTTGCCTTTGGTGTCATCTGGTCTGGCGTTCAGTGCTGCCTGGCTTGGCCTTCGCTTCTGTTGCTGATTGATATGGTGCCAGCTGAAACCTTTGAGACCTTCATGACCTGAGACTGTCATGTCCTTTGAGAACTTCAAGACTTTTGTGACATTCAAACCATTGTTACTGCTTCTGGCTTTACCTCTAACTCTTTTCTTTCTCCTAAATTCTCCTCCAACTTCCCAGAAGGCAAGAGAAAAATATCGGATGGCCTTGCTTTTAGGATGAATGTGAAAGAACAACAACCACAACAAAAAATAAAAAAGGAGAAAACAAAACAAACAAACTAACAACAAACAAAAAAACCAAGAGAAAGCTAAAGGAAATGGGCAATCATAACCAAAAACAACCAACCAAACAAAAACTCAACAAGATCAAAAGATCAAAGATAAACCCAAGGGACCATGGGGGTGGGCGGAGGGAGGGGAGGGCAAAGACGGTGGTGAGGGCATAAAGAGCACAAGGGACTGAGGTGACGGTGCACGGGTGAAAATGGTGGTGGGAACCCCCTGGGGACTACAAACGATGTCAAATACAATTAAATATAATAAAAATAAATAAACAAATAAAAAATAAACCCTGTTATAGTTGAACCCTGAGCCTGAGTGGTCTTGTAGGTTAGTGCATGGGTGAGACTCCTCAGTGGTGATTTGTCTCCTACCGTGGCACTGTGCTTTCGCACTGTTTCAAGTTGGTTCTCCCAGCTTCCAAACTCTGGAATCAACCAGGTCTGATTCTGAGTTCTGACTCTACCATTTACCTGTAGTGTGACCTTGGGTAAACTGCTTAGTTCTGTGAGCCTCATTTTCTCATCCATATAATAGTGAGCTTATATTATATTATCAGTACCTTCCTTAAAATTTGTTGTTAAGGTTTAAAAGGAAAATAAAAGTAAAGTAAGTAACAGTTGGTTATTATCATCCATCTTTAATGAGGGGTAGATTATAATCTCCCCCTGAGGGAACAGGTACCCTCTTCTTTAGTTCCTGCACACTTCCCACCATCACTGTTCTCAGAGTAAATGAGAAACATCTTGGCTAGATCACTTACATACTGCTGCTTTCTTTTTTAAAAAATTCATTTATTCATGAATACAAGTATTGGGGTATAGGCCAGAGGTACAGGGGGTGAGACAGAGACAGAGACAGAGTGGGGAACAGAACAGGCAGACTGACTGAAGTACACTGCTGAGGGGAGCAGCGGGTGAGGGAGGAAAGGTCTGCAGCGCCATGTGGGTCAGCTCCCTGGCCAGGGATTGAACTCTTGCTGCAGTGGCTGCAGATGCTTCATAGTGTGGGGCTTAACCTCTTGCAACATCAGGAAGGCCCCTACGTACTGTTTCTTCCACTTACTCTGCATACCTCTCTCAGGAGCTCCCTAATGTGTCCCTGCTCCCTCTTGCCACAGACTTCCACACAGTTTGTCCTATGGAACTCTCTCAGGACTTGGCTGCCTCATCAAAATATGATCACTAACCACTTGGAATTAAAAAGCACCTTTTGCAGGTAAGTAGGAAGACCAAGAGACTAAGGGTGATGATTGGGGGTGGTCAGGAAGGGAGGAGTGAGGATTCAAGCTAGGAAGGGAGAGGGTGGAAATGTGTCATGAGGTTCCTCAAAGTTGGTAAATTGTGAATCTCATCGTTTTCAGTGAATTAACTCACATGATTCATTTCCCTTCATTAACCCCCTGCTTTCCTCTCTGTGTAATGAAAAGGGAAGTGTTTGCATTTGCTTAAAAGACAGAAAAGTATATAGAATACAGCTTGAGAGGGCCATGAGCACATGAACGTACACAAATGGGCTATGTATATGTTGGACTTCTTTTGAACAATATTTTCAGTATATTAGCTCCTGGCTGAATGTATTTTCCTAAACATCATTGACTTTTTGACTAGTTTTCAGCAAACCCACCAGTTTATGATTTCCTATTTCAGCCTTTGTTCTTGAGTATCCTCTTTTGTTTCAAGTTTATATCCATTGCCATCCAACATGATAACCTGAGGTCTAAACACCTGGGACAACTTTGTTTCCCATTAGACAATTCAGATCCCAGAAGGCTTGGAAAACCATGACAACACTCCATTAAGCTCTTGACTTAGGAAGTTACTAGGTTTAGGTTGGGGACAAAGAAAAATTGGCCAAGATTCAAAATATTCATGCAGAGATCGGCCTGGGTGGGGCTGGGAAGTGGTCCAGAGATGGTGAGGCAGAAAGTGTGAGCAAGGCAAGGAAGTCACAGGTTTAAGTTGAAGGGACCAACTTGGATCTTCTTCTCATGGTGCTAGTGACGACAGTCTCTGGACTCTGGTACAGTCTCTGGACTCTGCTTTCCATGAGTAAGGAAGCAAGTATGTGGTTTCCCCTACATCACTCCCACCCCCACACACAGGCCTTTGGGGACCTAGCAGCTCCAGCCCTCCCCTATCATGTTACAGGTCGGAGACATGGCTTTCAGTGCCTGTTGCTGTCTAGCCATATTCGTTGTTAGCATTAAACACACAGGCAGGAGGAATTCTCAGATCCAAGGAAGCTATATGACCAGCTTCTTCTCAGTTTCTTCTAAGACAACTGAAGAGTCTGCCTGCTATCCCCTTGCCCTCTTCCCCCTATGTTGGTCAAGAGGAGAGCTTCAGGCCACAGAAGCTCTTGAAGGGCGGAGGAAGTGGGAGTTGGGGATGTGGGGTAAAGCAGCACATGCAGCTGACCAATTGCTGGGAAATGCTGGTTAAGGACACGCATCCCCACCTAACAGGAATTCTGGCATGTATTCCAGGATGGCCTGGTTTTCTGGGCCAGTACAGCCATAGTCAGAAATGTATGGCATGCACTGGGGTAGGAATTACAGTTTTCTGAGTTTATCTTTCTACCTCTAGCATCTAGAACTGTTCCTGTCATGGTATAGGTCTATGATAAATACTGAATGAATAAGGAATGAACAAATGCTTTTACACACAAGCATGACCTCATTCAATCTGTAAAATGAAGCATAGGCAGGGCAGCTGTTGCCTCTTTTTGCAGCTGGAGAACTAAGCTAAAGAGAGTTCAATATCTCACCAAGTTCTTTTATTGGATGCGGCAGACCTGAGGCTAGACACTGTGCTCTTTATGTCTGCAGAAGGCTGAACATTCTTGATACAGCAATCCAGGGATGCATCCTGTGACTCATATTGAACTTCCCTTTCAGTCCGGCTGGTGAGAATAGGCCTGCAGGGGCCCAATTTCCTGGACACAGTCTCAGGGTCATGTTTGGATGTCCTGGTTTTCCTTGCACACCTGACATGAGCAGCTCTTATAAAGGGGTTCCTCTTCTAGTCTCTGTTGCCGCCCCTAACTCGGGAGTTCTGGACTCATGAGACACAGAGGCAGGGGGCTGGTGGCTTACTCCAGTAATTAGAAATAGGGTAGAATCACACAATTAGTTCCTTGTTCTGTTACACTTGACATAAACTTCAGATGGTTTAAGTCACCAAATTACTTCCTCCTCAGATAAGTAACCAACTCATATTACGGAGCTCAGAGCCTAAAGAGTGTTTCTCAGCACTAGGAAGCTATCACAGTCCCTGCCAGGGAGCTGACCCATATGGTCAGCAGACCTCTCCTGTCTCACTAGCTGCTCCCCTCAGTGTATTTCAGTGGATCTGCCTATTTGGCTCCCCACTCTGTCTCTGGTGAATCCTCTTACCACTTCACACCCCCCACCCCACCTCCGCCACATACACTTCTGGCCTATATCCCAGATCTTCTATGCATAAATAAATAAAAATAAATATTTTTTTAAAAAAGGAGGCCAATAGGGATACAGAGCATGGGAACCAGGAATCAGAACACCTGGCCTCGTGCTGGCTCTGACACTCACCCACTGTGTATCTTCCCTTCACCTCTTCCATATCTGCAAAATAGGAATAACAATTCCCAGCTACAGTTGTTACTTTAAGGAAGAATGGCTTATATTAAAGTGCTTTTTAGCACAAGAGAAAAATGATATTGGTAGTATTTTTTGTGGCAAGGGAAAAAAGACAGAAAGGAGGGAATCTTTGAGGGTCCCCCAAAGTTCCCACTTGTTCACAGATTCATTAATAATAAAACCCCTGTGTGAACAAGGGATGCACTACACACTGAGAGAGAGACAAAGATAAATTCAAGTTGTAGTCTCTGACCTCAAAGATCTTTAAGACTAGCACAGTCTGTGCCTTAAAAGATGGTCAAATATTTCAGCGAATGTCAAAGATCAGAGAGTAGAAAGGAAGTTTTGGAGAAGATTGGAGGTGAGGCAATAGGGGGAGGGGAGGAGGAGAAGAGGGGTGTCATGCTGCATAACGGTCTCCCAGCTTCTTTGTCCAGGAGGAAATGACCTCATCCAGCTCTCAAGAACCAGCATGACAGCCCCCAGCCAAGTAATCTGGAGTCATGAGGACTGCTGGGAGAACTCTGTGAATCACAACAGCTAGTTGGGAATTTCCTGATAACTAACTTAGGAGTTTCGGTTATGTCCTTATGCTGCAAAATCTGTTTACATACTGATCACGTTTATTTACAATGAATGTGTTCTCAAACCTAAACAAAACATGCCTCAGCCTTCTAGAGGAAGTAGTGATGTCTGTCTCATACCTATAGTACCTCTGACTCAGTCCTTTTCCTGTGAGGCTGGCAGCTTGACACAGTACAGAAACTCACTCTGGAGGCTGATGGGTCATCTGCCTCTCCAAAACTGGACGGTTAACTGGCACTTTCTCCAGCCAGAAGTTGACACCCCGAGACCTCTGCCTGGTGCAGGGCAAAAAGGCCTTTTCCTTTTTTTCTATCTTCTTGGCATTCTTTTAGCCCTCTTCCTGTTCCTCTCCAGTGGCCCCAAACCCAAGATCCAGGTTTGTCAGGCAGCAAAATGCTATAGGCCAGGCAGGGCCTAGCCTTTAGTTAGTTACAGGGACTCAGTCCTCTCCAGTCCCATTAAAGGGAGACAGTCCTGAGATTGGTATCCAAGTGACCCTACGCCCTGGTTCCCAAAACTAGGAGAAAGGGATGAGGGTTACTAGACCTCAGAAATCTCTGCTGTGCTCCTTCAGCTGTGCTTGAGGGATGCATGTGCAGGTATGTGGAGGGCCTGTGTGTGTATGCAAACGTATATGTTTACTTTCAGGTAGAAAAGGAGGCTGAAGTTGTTTACACATGATCTGTCTCTCTAGAGATTAATCTTTTTTTGATAAACAGTGACATTGCTACAACTTAGCTTATTATAAACGAGGCTGAATGATGAGGTGGAATACTAGACATGCATTTAAAAATCTGTAATCATCTTTTTAGAATGGGGGACATAAGGATGTGTTTTTCAAAAATTCAAATAGTATGAAAGGACATACAGTGAAAAATAAATCTTCTCATTCTTGTCTTTCAGTTCCCCAGTTCCTCTCCTCAGAGGTGAAAAAACCAAACTTCCTACCCACTCACTACTAATAAGGCTTTACAAATTTACTTATTAATTAATAAGGCATCACTGTCATTGGTTTTATTAACTATATACTCTAGCTGAGCCAAATAACTGGATCGCTCATTACAGGACCTTCCTGAAAGTCCCATCAGCACTGCAGTAGAAAGGGCACAACAGTCCACATGCCCTAAGTCTCACAATCCTACTGCCATATAATACAACTGCAAAATTGCCTTTCTGCCCCTGTACACTATCAACTTCCCTAATGGGGTGCATAATAAGCTCAGCTCTTTCTTTTCCTCTGGTTGTATGGATGAAATCTGGGGCGACTGCAGTCCACAGAGGTAGCCGCTGTTAGCAGGTCTTTTGTCTGTGTTTCAGCTAGAGTGTCACATGCATTCTCATGTTTAAGGAGACAGAAAGGTGTGGGGGCTGCAGACTACACTCCTACACCCAGGCGTCTAAATCAGCAAGTAGGTAGTTGGGGGCGTTGGTGGAAAGGTCAGAGAGGATCTGGGAAGAGGCACTAGGGATGGACAAACTAGAGTCTCTACTTTGCAATTTCGGTTCCCTTGTGCTGGCACTGTGCCCAGGCCTGATGAATGGGAAGTGGGGGCAGCAAACTTTGATGCCTTCGATCTCTCAGTTTAGACGTCCTTAGTTTCCGCCCTTGAAGACCCAACTGTCCCTCAGCCATGGATGAGGAAGCACGCGGCTCGAGGAAGGGGAAGGGAAGGAGTGCACCCGGCAATCCCGGGTTGGGGCGGGGCCTGGCCCGGGGCGGATCCTAATATAGAGTCCGCGCCATCCGGTTGCTGCACAGCAAGGAGACCGGAGTTCCGAGCTCGGCGGCGGGGAGTTCGAGTCGACCTGTCCGAGTTATCCTAGCCCTGCGGCCTTCGCCCGGACCACCGGTGAGTGCAGTGCACAGGGCAGATGTGCCATTATCGGGGCTCTTGAGGTTTTCCCTTCGCCCTCTCCTGCTCTCGGAGTCACTGTTCCCTGCGCCCTTGCGTCCCACTGTGGGTGTCAGTCCAAACTGTCGGGAACCCAGGGCCCCCGGAGAGGAGAGCCTACCCGGCCTGATCTCCGCTTATAATGAAGATCTCGGGACTCCAGCTCTGACTGCAGTAACCCCACCCGGCGGGTCTATTATCTCCTGCACTTGGATCCCTGATGACTCCTTCTCTTGCAGAGCCGGCTTAGAGCTCCCGCCTCGCCTCGCCAACATGAGAGTCCAGCTGGCATGCCTGCTTCTCTGCACCCTGGTAGTGAGCAACGCAGAAGTGAGTGGCTTCTCTGCTTTGATTTAAGGGGACAGGATAAGGCTTGCAGCACCAGGCACCAGGGAAGGCAGAAAATGCACGGGGAGCTGGAGTCTTCCCCATTCCATCTAAAGCAGGGCCAGGCATCCTATCCCTTCCCTACAACCAGGGAAATAGGACAGGTGTGGCAGTGGGGGCCTTGAGAACCAAGAAGTTTCACACTTGTGGACAAGGGGACCACCTAAACCTGCTGGTACCTGATAGGTGATGTTTGAGTCAAAATATTTCCTGAGCTCCCATTTGAGGGCTGGCTAGATATGAACAAGGAGAGAACTGTAGCTGGAGGGAAGAGTAAGTTTGGGGACTGGGATCGGTTTATTATCACCCTGAAGTCCCAGGAGCATGAGGCCATTGGTGACGTCCCCTTCTTATCCCCATGTCTTCCAGGGCAGTTATGAATCTCAATCAGTTTCTGAGGCATGTGAGTATCCACCCCCTTGGATATGGCCGCATAAACATCTCTGGAAAGACTTGGGAGCACCCCAAGGTCACTGCTGCAGGGCTGGTTCCTCTTTTGCCCACTCCCACTCGCTTACCAGCCCCCTTTGTGCTCTCCAGCAAACTGTGGCTGTCAGAATGGAGGGACGTGTGTGCACTACAAGTTCTTCTCCAACATTCGTCGATGCCACTGCCCAAAGAAATTTGAAGGGGAACACTGTGAAATAGGTATGGGGGGTCTGAACTATAACTGGGGAGAAGGGAACACCAGGGATTTGGGAGCAGGGAGAGATGGGTGGGTTCACGGCCAGGCAGGAATTAGGAGATGGTGGTAGAGTGGGACACACACACATACACACACACATCTCATGTGAGGTGGGGATGAAAGGAGACCCTTTTAGTGTCTTTTAATAGGTCTGAAAACACAGAAGACCTGACAGAATCTATAAAATGCTTATCTGGACTTCCTCCTCATCTAATATTCTCGCATCTTCACATCCCACCATAGATACGTCAAAAACCTGCTATCATGGAAATGGTCACTTTTACCGGGGAAAAGCTAACACCGACATCCATGACCGGCCCTGCCTGAACTGGAACTCCAAACCTGTCCTTTCGAAACCGTACCATGCGCACAGAACTGACGCTCTTAAGCTGGGCCTGGGGAAACACAATTACTGCAGGTGAGGTGGGGCAGCAAGAACCTGCCACATAGCCTCACAGACTCTCTTTGCCATCCTTCTGTTTCCGGAGTGCTGGCCACAGCAGAGGAAAGTGAGGCCTCTGATTGAGTCTGAAGGGCAGGATGCAGGAGAGGCATTCTGGGTGAAAGTGACACCTCTTCCTTTCTGTGTTGCTAGGAACCCAAACAACCACACACAACCCTGGTGCTACGTGCAGGTTGGCCTATACCAGCTTACCCGTGATTGCAAGGTGCACGACTGCTCTTTGGGTGAGTTCATGATCAGTTTATGGTGGTGGTGTGGTAGGTGACAAATTCACATGTCCCCTTATTCCAGCACAGGAGTCATGAGGAGGTCCTGAAGAATTGGGAGATCAGAGGAACTGGGAGGATAAAGTACCTTCTCCCTGCCTCCCCAAGACATCTTTCTCTTTCTTCTCCAGGAATAGGATCTCTATCTCCTAGAGAAAAAACAGAGTTTCAGTGCGGCCAGAAGGCGCTGAGACCCCGCTTTAAGATTATTGGAGGAGAATTCACCAACATTGAGGACCAGCCTTGGTTTGCAGCCATTTATAGGAAGCACCACGGAGGCCCTGCCACTTACTTGTGCGGTGGCAGTCTCATCAGTCCTTGCTGGGTGGTCAGCGCCACACACTGCTTCGTGTATGTCCCTCTGCTTCTTCTCCCTAACCCTCCTATCCTACCCTGAAAACATGCCTTTCTCCTGCCCAGTAGAGGAGTCTGCTCCCTCAGCCCCTCACATTGTGGTCCATGACCTCGGGGACAAGTTATTCTCTGAGGTCACTGTGGTGGGAAGGGGAAGTGACAAGCTCTCATGAGAGCAGGCTGTCTGATAGGTCTCACCTTCCACAGTAATTACCAAAAGAAGGAGAAGAACTATATTGTCTACCTGGGCCGGTCAAAGCGTAACTCCGTTACAACTGGTGAGATGATGTTCGAGGTAGAACAACTCATCTTTCACGAGGACTACAGTTCTGAAACACTTGCTCACCACAATGATATTGGTGAGTGGAAAGCCCTCGGTTGCCATAATGACAATGGCTGGGGAGAAGGGTCCAAGAAGAGATCCAAGTTGGAGGTTGAAACTATAGGGGAACTTAAAGACCCTATTTTACACAACAGAGGGACTGGTGGGACGGTTCAGAGTGAAAACATGAGGGGCCTGGTGCCCCTCTGTAGAGTCCTGGAATTTCCCAAGAGCTAACCTCCTCTGAAAATGGTCCTGTGAACACTTAGATTCAGGGGGTGATGCCCCTTCCTTTGTTGGATGCAGCCTTTGTCTGTCCCAGAACATAAAATTTGACGAGTAGACCACTGGGCTGGATTTTAGCCCAACTACCTCACCTGGGGCTTTATACAGGGAAAAAACCCCAAACAGCTGTGTGTAACATTCCTGGCTGTCTAAGGTTTTGTCAGCAGCCAGAACAAAGTCTTTGAAGCACTGAACAGAGGAGGCTTGCTTCAGGTGACAAGCGACCAGCAGACTTCTCAGTAAGACCTCTGACCCTAACTGACCAGGTAATGATCTTTCTGTCCCTCCTTCTTACTTCTAGCCTTGCTGAAGATCAGGACTAGCACCGGCCAATGTGCGCAGCCATCCCGCACCATACAGACCATCTGCCTGCCCCCAGAACGTGGTGATGACCTTTTTGGCACAAGCTGTGAGATTTCTGGCTTTGGAAAAGAGAATCCCAGTAAGTGACTTTTGGAGCTGCCTAAGAGAATTCTGGGAGATTTGTGTAACCCGGAGATGAGTGCTGCCTGATCTGGGCCAGATTGGAGACAGGAATGGGATACTGAAGAGGTAGCACATGGGTTTGGGAATGGAGTGGAAAATATTGTTTAGAGAATGATGGGGCTATAAGAGGGAATAAATAGGAGTGAGGACTATAGGTGGGGTATAGGCTCAGTTTTGGTGGAAAAAAGTAAGAACTTTCCAGGATAGGGGTACTTTGTGGTCCCCACCATAAAGTCCCAGTGGGAAGATTGAACAGACGCATTGTAACACAGACTTCTCCCTGTTTCCTCCATCTAGATGACTATTTATATCCTGAGCAGCTAAAAATGACTGTTGTGAAGTTGGTCTCCTATGAGGAATGTCAGCAGCCCCACTACTATGGCTCCGAGGTCACCGACAAAATGTTGTGTGCTGCTGACCCGCAGTGGGAAACAGATTCCTGTCAGGTGAGAGTTTAAGCATCACTCTAAAAATCTTCCTAGGGCTCCCTGTCCCTTTTGATTTGGCGAGCGTCTCTCTAACCAAAGCCTTGAAAGCCAGAATCAGGCGTTTAGGTCTTTGAAGCATTAAACCAATTCTTATTTATTTACCAAACATTTGTCATGAGCTTGGCTCTGGACTAGGCACTGCGGAGGGGGAGGTAGAGGGAAGAGACCATAAGAAAGAGGAAATAATATAAGTCAGTGCTCAGGGAGTGGTGTGAATTATAAATGATCAGATGTTTAGGTGAGGGAGGTGAGTGCCAACTAGAGAGTCATGGAGGGAAGGCTTTCAAGAGAAAGTGGGCTCAAGAGGGATTTGAGGAGGCAGAGGAAGGAAAGGAGAGCATTTTTCAGCTGACGGATACAAAAATGATAATGAGCATGGCATTTTGAGGATAGGGAGAAGTAGGGTCTGAGGGTGTAACTGGAATGTTGGGAAGTATCAGGGCTTTGGACACCAAGTAGAAGATTCTAAACTTGTAGTAGGAAGTGGAGAGTCACTAAGGACGCTGATTCCAGGAAACTCTTCCTTCTCTCGTGGATGTAATTGGAGGGGACGGGATCAGATGACTCCCCTCCTCACTTCTCAGGGCTTACTTTTTATGTCTTTGATTTAACAGGGAGACTCAGGGGGCCCCTTGGTCTGCTCCATCCATGGCCGTCTGACTCTAACTGGGATTGTGAGCTGGGGCAGTGGATGTGCTATGAAGGACAAGCCAGGTGTCTACACAAGGGTCTCACGCTTCCTGCCTTGGATCCGCCGTCACATCGGAGAAGAGAGTGGCTTAGCCCTCTGAGGGCTCCCAGAAAGTCAAGGGAGGAAATGGGCTCCACGCACTCCCATGATGCCAGTCTTTTTGCCAGTAGGGCCATCTCTGCCAGCTATGTATAAGGAAGAGACTGCGGAAGATAGGCTCTGCAGAGGTGGTTTTGCTTGTTCTGCCCACTGGGTGAACGCTAGCTTTACTCTCAGATACAGGCCTGGGCGCTGGCTGCCTAGACCGCTCTTGACCAGGATGAAGGGGTGGTCCTGATCCAGGATAGAGTGGACCATTAGTCTTTTTCTAGACTAAAACCTCCTGGAGTTTAAAAAAAATGGCCTCTCCTGTGCATGGGTGGAAGGAGTGGGCATTTATGAGGCCTACTGTTGGGAAATGAATCATTTCCCAATTAGGAAGTATAACAGAACTGAGGTCTCTTGAGGGAGTTTGGCCAATGTGGGAACAGTGGTTTGGGGAGTAAAGATGCTAATAACTGAGGGAAAAAACTCTTGACATTCCATGAATGTATCAAGAAATATATGTTTGTGTATGTTTATACACTGTGCATGGACTGTGTCAGTATAAGAGCTGGTGTGTTCCTGTGTTTGACTGCAAGTCTCGATATTTCCTTAAATAGTGTGGACTGTAATACCAAATAGAAGAGTTTGTCTGGAGAGGTCTTGGGACAATCCTGGAGTCACCTAGTCTCTCATGTGATAATGCCTATGAATGTATCATTCTGGGGCACAGCTTGTGATCAGAACGAAATGCCTCTTTCACTTTCACATAGATGTCCCTTTCTTGGCCAATTATACCTTCTGACCTTCCAGCCTAGTTCATCCAGTCTCACTGAGTGGGTGAGGACCACTCCTTTACACTGAATATTTATAATTATATTCTGCTATTTTTATTTATATCTATTTTTATAATTTTGAATAAAGATGATCAATAAAATGTGATTTTTTTCTGAAAAGTTTGACTGGTGTTTATATGGGATGGAGTTGGATAACATAACAAGTATAAAAGTACAGTGGTGGCATGTACTCCAGAGTTTTTGTGAGGCTGCATCTCTAGACTTAATGGGGTTAGGACTTAATAGAGGCTAGGAGAATTACAGTGCCAGCCTCTATAGCACATAAGATATAAAGACGTACCTCACGTCAGGGGCTCACAGCTTGGTAAATGATATGCAGATTGGCTATCAACTCCCAATTCCCTCCTCAGTATAATGTCTTTGTGCAGTATACCTCTTGCACAACTGTACACAGGATTAGTCTCTATGGTGGGACTAATTCCCACCATATTCTCTGCCCCCAATAAGGCTTGGACTGACATCAGTTGAGAAGAATACCTGCCTGAGTAAAAATTGCTGCTTCAAACCCCAGCCTACCTTGAGTCTGGTGGTTCAGGGGACATCATCTCTCCCATTATCTGTGCTTGGGACTGGTGCTGAGTTTTCTCAGTGTGTTAATGGAGCCATGATCAGCCACTCTTCTCCCTATATCAAGGGCTCAGAATCTAAAGCTGGGTGATGTTCTAAGGGGTGTGGGGAGAGTGGTGACCATTTTTCTTGAAACAAAGATCAGTTTCTGAAAAAACTGGGGCAAAGAAGGCAGACTGGGAGACATAGCTGAATGCCTAATTATTAGAATTTCCAATGCTAATGATTTTGGCAGTGTTCCTAAGTCATCTGAGACTCTTTAAAAAACATATAAATACATTCTCCACCCATAGAGATTGTGATTCAGGTCAGGGCTGGTGCCAGGACTTGTGATTTTAGAAAATCTCCCCAGGTACTTCTGAGAAGACCCCCTGAAAGCCTCTGGGGACAAGTGACCAGAATATGTGGAGGGCCCAGAAAATCCAAGAGGTGGTTAGTATGTGTTTTCTGCATGAACAGTTTTCTGAGTGGGTTGGAGGTGCAAGATCCTCTGGTCAATCTGTTCAATGGCTTCCTAGATGGTGGACGCTGGTGGGTCACGACCCAGAGTATTCAGTTTTCAGTACCCGTATCTCTCAAGTTGTTTTTACACTGTATGACACAGTTCAGAGCATGGATTTGGAAGTCAGGTGGTCTGGACACAGTCTTGACTTTAACAAAGACTTTTAACCTCTCTGTGGCTCAGTTTCTTCACCTATATAAAGGACATCATATCTACTTCCCGGAATTGTTAAAAGGATTCATGAGTTTATAAATCTCTTAGCTTAATCCTGGCACCTAGCAAAGGCACCAAACAAAACAAATATAAATGATGGTTACAATTACAAAGCTATGTAAATTCTTACAGAGTTGAAGAGGACCCTCCTCTTCTCTCCTACCAAGAGTTCACTGGTGTATTTTGTGGAAGCTGAAACTTGCTAGAAAATAAAAGGCATGATTTGAATTTAAGGGGCCCGGCCCAAACTGAGTTACTACTCAGTCTCTGCATTTCCCTCCAGGGGCCAAGATCTTGTTCCAACATGAGTTGCTCCAGCGTCAGTGCTCAGAGACACTGAAAACAGGAAGTATGAGCCTCATCTGCAGGATTGAGCAATGACACTGCTAACTCTCTTAGACCATTTCCCAGCTGCCATTCAGACCCCCCACTGACTTTTCTCTTCTCTGAACCCTGGACCTTGTATAGCAATCAGATACTTTTCCAGTCACTGGTTTCATGACTCCAGTTACTACCCGCTCACTCACTCAGGGGCTGCCTCCTTCCAGTGCGCACTATATACCAGGCACTGTGCTGAGTTCTTCACATACTATCCAATTAAATCCTCACAACAGGGGCCTCCCTGGTGGCTCAAGGGGTTAAGCCGCAGCACTATGAAGCTATTCACAGCCACTGCAGCTCAAGCTCTGGCCAGGGAGGGGACCCACATGGCACAGCAGACCTCTCCTGCCTCACCTGCTGCTCCCCTCAGTAGTGTGTTTCAGTTGATCTGCCTGTTTTATTTCTCTCTGGTGAGTCCTCTCACCTCCCATGCGTCTGGCCTGTACCCCAGTTCTTGTGTGCATAAATAAATATTTTTAAAAAAATAAATCCTGGGAACAACCCTGTGAGGAAGGTGATATAATTGGCCCCATTTCACAGCAGAGAAACATAGATGCATAGAGAGTTGGGAGATTTGCCCCAGGCAATGAAACCTGAAGGTAGCAGAGTCCGGCTTCAAACCCAAGCAGCTCTCTCTAGAACGATTGGTCCAGCACTATGAACCTCTCAACAAGACCTAATCTGGAGAAAGGAAAAGTCTTTTAGGTTCCATGCTTCAGGGATATGGGATTTCCAAGCTAAGTATATCAGAATTTCAACCCCAGTCTAGATTATAATTCTTTCCTCTTAAAAGATTCCCAGGTCAAGAGCAGAGTATTTATCAGTTTCAAAGCAAAACTTCACCATTCTCAAGCCAACCTCAGCCTTTTTTGCTGAAACTTGGTTTCATTGAAATGGTTTCCGTTTTCACCAGAACCCCTCCTTCTGAAATATTCTGTGGTACATTCTACTATCAGAACTCAACCTGATTTCCGCTTCCACTCTGCCTTTCCCAAGTCAATATCCTGCAACCACCACATCCCTCCCCCACCTTCCCCCATCCTTTCCACCTTCCTCCCTGGCAGCATAAATGTGAGTCTTCCCTTTGAAGTGGACACGCTGAGAGGAGCTGGGAAGTGTTTTTTAAAATAATAGTACTATTGAAATATAATTCCCATGTCACACAACTCACTCATTTAAAGTGTTCAAGGCAATGATATTTAGTAGATTCACAGTGTTGTGCAACTACTACCACAATCAATTTCAGAACATTTTCATAACCTCAAAAAGAAACCTTTTACCCCTTAGCTGTCACTCTCTTTCTCTTTCCAATTCTCTCAGTCTCTAGTTTAGAATCATGTAATATATAGTCTTTTGTGACTAACTCTTACACTTGATATGATGATTTCCAGTTTCATCCATATAATAACATGTATCAGTACTGTTGTTGAATGTCAACTAGCAAGTTGGGAGGAAAGACACTCTAAACCTCCTTCTGTTCTTGTAGGTCCATTGGTAGTTAATTAACAACCCTAAATTTTTATTTTTTTTTTAGGTACCTATACACCATGCATTGTTTTAGTTGCTGGGGATACAAGAATGAAGGGACATAGTGCTAGTCCTCAAAGAACTCACAACTTTAAGAAGGAGACAAAACTAAGACCAAATTCAATGTAATAGATGCTATAATAAAAGTATGCATAAAATACATGGAACAATGACAAGAAGTAATTCATTCTGCCTTATGAAGTCAAGGAAGACTTTGCAGAGAAAGCGATCGATATCTGGGCCTTCAAACATACAGGTAAATTTGCCAAGTAAGGAGAAAGGCATTCTAGGCAGAGGGAAACATAACAAACAAGCATGAAAAGGCAGGGAATTCTTTTTTTTTTTTTTTTAAGATTTATTTATTTATGCGTACAAGCACTGGGGTACAGTCCAGAGGTGTGGGGGGGGGGTGAGAGGATTCACCACAGAGAGCGGGGAGCAGAACAGGCAGATCAACAGAAGTACACTGCTGAGGGGAGCAGCGGGCACAGCAGGAGAGGTCTGCTGCGCCATGTGGGTCACCCCCTCTGGCCGGCAGCAGGGATCGAACTAGTGCTGCAGTGGCTGCGGTTTGCTTCATAGTGTGTTGCTTAACCCACTGCGCCACCGGGGAGGCCCAAGGCAGGGAATTCTTAATAAATGATTAATAAACTGCTATGGCAGAGGAGAGTTTGGTGGGGCAATGAACAGGCAGAGAGTAATGAGGGAAGAAACTGGTAGACTCCAGCTGGTGAGGACACTTAGGCAGGGCTGATACTCAGCAGCAGGCACTAGAAATACTCGATCACTAAATAGTCACTGTGCCAAAAGTCCCCTCCGCATGGTCCCAGCTACTGTCTCTCCACTTTAAGAGACAGCAACTGTATGGCCAATGCCTGGCAGGGCAGGGACCCCTGCAATGCCTTCCTCCCCAGCTGCCATCAAATTATTGACACTTTATTTATTTATTTTTAATTTGATTTATTTTTTTTCTTACAATGTTTGTTTATGGGTGTAGTCCCCATTGAATTTCTCTCTCTCTCAAGATTTATTTATTTATGCATACAAACTGGGTATAGGTCAGAGGCACCAGAGGTGAGAGGATTCACCAGATACAAAGTGGGGAGCAGAACAGGCAGACTAACTGCTGTGACTGAAATACACTGCTGAGGGAGCCATGGGCAAGGCAGGAGAGGTCTACTGCACCTTGTGGGCCCCCCCCGCTTGCCAGGAATAGAACTTGCGCTGCTGTGCCACGGAAGCTTCACAGGCCACAGGGAGGCCCCCCATAGAATTTCCACTACCAATTCACCTGTGCACCATCACCATAGTCCCTTGTGCTCTTACCAACCCTGCCTTGATCTTAATCCCTCCCTCTTCCCTGCAGAATAACTCTGATTTGTAGTTTTCTGTTTATTTTTGTTTTGTTGGTGGTGGTGGTGTCATTATTATTTTTCCCCCTTCATTCCTGTATAAATTCCTATATGAATCCCTTATATTCCTCCTATAAGTGAGACTATCTGGTATTTTTCTTTTTCCTTCTGACTTTTTTCACTGAGCATAATTCTTTCAAGCTCCATCCACGTTTCTGCGAATAGCATTAGTTTATCTTTTTTGATTACTGTTGACACTTTAAAGTCCAGTTAGTTAAAAATTTTTAATATCATCTCTTGCCCCCAGATACTATTTTTTAAAATTTAGAAAATTAATTAAGGTCAAAGACTTTTCCCCCTTAACTAAAATTACTACCCAGTTATGAAGTAACAATAAAAGTAAAATGATTCTATGACATGCCACAGCTATTGTAAACATCTCTGGCTTCTTAGATCTCCTTTGGAATCTTAACCTCTTCTACCTGGGCCCCAAGTGTTGGGTTCTCCAAGACCCTCTCCTCTTGCCACTCTAGACTTTGTCCCATGCAGTTTCATTCATACCCAGACTTAAATTATCACCCATAAATCATGATTTATAAACATTTACTTGCAGTCATACCTCTTTGCTGAGCTATAGATCCTTATTTTTCATTGTATACGTGACACTCCCTTTTGGTTATCACATGTAGGGCACCTCAAACTCAACCTGCCCCAACCTGATGGACTGCCTCCATCACTCTTTGTCTCAGATAATGGCACCATGTCCACTTTTCATTCAGAAACTTGGGAGTCACCCTCATCCTGATGCTTCTTTCCTCTCACCTTCCTCATCCTATCCATTACCAAATCCTGGCAATTTACCTAGTTTCTCTTGAAGTCATCCAATTCTCTGCATTTTCACCACCACCTTGAATTGAGCCCATGCCACAGTCAGCTCTCCAGGACTACGTCCCAACTGGCCTCTCCCAGTGGTTCTTTCTGTCCTTTCCTCCCATTCCCCCCACCAATCCATCCTGCTCCCCTGAATTGAGAAATATTTTG
Organism: Galemys pyrenaicus; assembly: GCA_019455555.1. Lineage (NCBI taxonomy): Eukaryota > Metazoa > Chordata > Mammalia > Eulipotyphla > Talpidae > Galemys > Galemys pyrenaicus. The sequence goes on along the minus strand of JAGFMF010012072.1, from coordinate 2,079,406 downwards.
AAAATGCAAATGCACTTAATGAATCCCCTTGCTCAGGTTGGCTAGCCTGGTTGAGGTTGGGCTCTTTACTTCTTTTCTAGCTCCACCTGCGTCAAGCTCTCCCAGTCTCTCTCAACCATTCTCTTTTAAGTCCTCCTGCAATGACAGGACCATCATTTGTGTTGTTTCTTTCGCCTGTTTCTTTCTTCTTGTTTTTCTTTTGACTAGTTAAGTTCTTCCTTGTGCTTCAGAGATCAATTCTTCAAGGAGGTGTTGCCTGGCTTTTCTATATCTATTTAAGACCCACTATTTTGATAATCGTCTCATTGTACTATGTGCCACTTCACTGGTGCACTTGACACTGTTTCAGTTTTGTCTTTGTTGTATCATTATTTGATTTTTTCCCCCCACCAAAGTGTAACCTTCATGATGGACAGTGTGTTTTTGATCAGGACTGTATCCCTAGTACCTAGTCCAGAATATGGCAGATATTTATGAAATATTTATTGAATGAATGAACTCTGATATATTTCTTTTCATTTTTTTCTCTATCTGCTATTTTACGTTGTTGTGCTCACATTCTATACATGATTTTGTATTTTGTTCTTTTCCTTTGACTATTTTGCTTATCATAGCCTTTTCCTATGCTATTACAAATCTCTCCAAGCCATATTAGCACAATGTAGCTGAAAAATAATTCATCTAACCTACCTTTCTAGACTAAGGCATCATAGATAAAGTATGTGAAAATCTTTGTAATCAATAGGTACGTATGAGACAGTATCATTTACATTTAAAAAGAAATGTGACTGAATTTTGCACTGGTGTCTTCCCTACTTTTGCCTTATACCTCTTTTTCTTGGGAACTTTTTTGTTTTTGTGCCCTTGCTTTGCCTCATCACCTGGTAAAGGTGTAAAATAAACCATTAACTTTAATATGCTACTAGCACAAGGACATTTGCATTTTATAAAAGAATTTCTAACTCCAGAGAACCTTAGTTAAACTCCCCAGCAAAGGAGAAGCTGGAATTCTGGCCAATAGCATGAACCTGTGTCTTTAATTTCACATTTCCTCCTTATATGGAAACTGGCCAGCTGTAATTTCTCCCTGTCACTCTTTCACTTATTGTTAATTTCATGGTGTTTGTGTTTTTTAAGAACATGCAGTTTAATTTTTTCATCATTGATATAGACGAAGACATCCAAGGTTGTTTTATGCACACACACACACACACACAGATTCATATGTGTGTGTATATATATATATATATGGATTCACATATATTTCTAAAAGAAGGGCACTTAGTCAAGTTGATGACTTGGAGAAGACTCAAGATAGTCTTTAATCATTGATTCATCTTTCACTCATTCATTTAACAAACACTTAATGAGAATTGGTCTTGGGCCTGGCACTATGCTGCGTACTGGGTGTAGAGATGAAAGTCTCAGTCTTAGTCTTAGTGGTTTAAAGTTCAAGAAGGGGAACAGACGAGCAAATGAACAGAATAATACAGTGAGAACGTGATGTGAGGACAATGTGCAAGATAGGCAAAAAGTCTATCTTGAAAGGCAAATTTAAAGGGAAAAATGACACCCTAAGTCAAGGAAACAGCGTGTGCAAGAGGTAAAGGACAAGAAGGAAGCACAGGGCACTGAAAGAATTGGAAATGGATTAAGTGCATGAAGTATAGGGCCAGTATTAAAGAGGTGATTTGCTTGGAGGAGTTGGAGAGACCTGAAACCTAAGGGCCTACAGTATTCTACCTGCCACAGAAGGATTTTGCACTTCATTTGATTAAATAGTTTGGATTATATGGCAATCATGTGGAAGACTGATTTTAAAAACATGAGATTATGGGCAGGGAAATCCAGTTTGGAGACTACTACAATTAGCCAAGTAGGAGCAGAAGAGTGTCTGGAACAGGGCAGTGGCAGTGGCAGAGGGGTGGGAAGAGAGGATAGAGATATAGGAGATTTTGTGGAGATAGGATTGATTCTGCCTGACTAAGGGTGGAAAGAGGAGGTTATTATTTGGTTTAACCTCCTGCCTTTGGTCAAATAAGACACTGCATAATTTTACAGTGAGAAACTGAGGTTCTACTGTAAGTGATTGCGCTAAAGTCAGACCCAGTAGGTAATTGACCAAGTTAGAGTTACTACTGATGGAATTGTGGGAACCAAGTAGCTACAAGCTAGACATGCTGATGGTTTCTGTGACACTGTTTACTCAATTGGAGAACTTCCCCATCACCATAATCACCAAGTGATGATGTCAGCCAAACCTAGGTTGATGCTTGTTCCCTAAACACTTCAGGTCTATTTGGTCTGGGAACTTAAGGGACTTCTCTAAAATTTCCCATCCTGTGATGCACAGTCAGTGAATTAATGGATGAGCTGGTGGTATGTACAAGGGATCAGCAGATGTTGGATCTTTCTGCCTCTGGCTTCCTAAAACTGAGAGTCAACTTCTGTTATTTGAGTAGATGATACTGAGCACATAACCAAGTTCTGCATGTAGGATGTGAAAATGAAGTAGATTTTCTAAGAATTTTGACTGACAAGGTTCCCAGCTCAACTCTATACCCTTTTCTATGTCTGCCAATTGCCCTAACCTTCTCTCACTCTTATTATAAAGGAAAGGAAATGAATCTGCTCTTTCACCTAGCTCTTTCAATCCTGCTCTGCCATCTTGTTAGCTCTTTCTCCAGAGCATATGTACAAGCTGGAGTCAGTGCAAACGGAGCGATGGACTCTAAAGTTCTAGCTTACCTCTTCCCTTAACTAGCTTGGTGACAACTGTCAGTCCTCAGATTTTCTCCTATTACTCAGTCTACCTGCACATATCTCACCACTACAGACTGAGAGACTCTACCAGGGAAAATCTAAGTTCCTGAGTCCCAGTGGGACTAGATGTATATGTGGAGTTAACAGCTATTGATCAGATCACATTTATTCTTCACTGGAATAGAAGGCTATAGAAATGTTTTCTCAAATTTCCAAATGCCACCTGCATCTGAACCTCTGGGGAGCTTTTAGAAAAGCGAGTCTGGGCTCTCCCTGGTGGCGCAGTGGTTTAAGCAACTCACTATGAAGCAAACCACAGCCACTGCAGCACGAGTTCAATCCCTGCTGCCGGCTGGGGAGGTGACTCACATGGCGCAGGCAGACCTGTCCTGCCTGGCCCGCTGCTCCCCTTAGCAGTGTGTTTCGGTCCATTTGCCTGTTCTGCCCCCTGCTCTGTCTGGTGGATTCTCTCACCTCCCCCACCTCTGGCCTGTACCCCAGTGCTTGTATGCATAAATAAATAAATCTTTAAAAAAAAAAAGAAAAGAAAAGAAAAGCAGAGTCTGAGTATCATATGTATTGAACTCCCTGAGGTCCTGGCATCTGTAACCAGTGATCTCCAAGTGATAACACATGTGAAGGTTTGATAATCCCTGAGTAATAGGTTGGCAGGTATTCTCAATAATGGGTGCACTTTAGAATTACCTGGGGAGTTTTAATGTAAGCCTATATCTTAGTCCCACCTCTAGAGCGTGTAATTAAACTGTTCTGGGTTGGGGCTTCAATATTTTTTACATTAGCCCCCAGCCTCCCTCAAGTGATTTTAATATGTAGTTGTAGTCAGACTCCTTCTGTTTTGTAGTTTATTTTTAAAAAAATATTTATTTATTTATGCATACAAGTACTGGGGTACAGGCCAGAGGTGTGGGGGGTGAGAGGATTCACCAGAGACAGAGTGGGGAGTAGAACAGGCAGATCAACAGAAGTACACTGCTGAGGGGAGCAGCAGGCGAGGCAGGAGAGGTCTGCTGCGCCATGTGGGTCCCCTCCCTGGCTGGCAGCAGGGATCGAACTAGTGCTGCAGTGGCTGCGGTTTGCTTCATAGTGCGTTGCTTAACCCACTGCGCCACCAGGGAGGCCCTTGTTTTTTAGTTTAAAGCCTCCTAGAACAGAAAAGTTAAACTAAGTAGAATCAAACATTAAGCACACTTTGTTTTACCTTCTTCCTCACTCCTCCCCACCTTGTGATTAAACTTTAGCTCCCAACTAATGTGTTATTTTCCAACTACATTCTGAGAATCTTAAAAACTGATTACATTTCTAATACAATTTCCTTGATAATAACATCAAGGACAGAGTGTTAGCCCTGAAGGAATACTCCCTATTAAGAACCATAATTTGTACTGCCTGTACTGCCTCCTCAGACCTGACAATGTGAAGTCCCTCACTCCCTTCATATTCCACATCTCCTCACATTCCTCCCCCAATATATAATCACAGCACCCTTCTTCACCATTAGAAAAGCTGACTTTTAGGGTATTAATTTCACTGATTCCCCTGGTGGCCACCTTGAATAAACTCCTTTATGAAAAAGACATTCTCATGGTTCAGAGTTTGACTTTCTGGGTGGCAAATGAAAGACCTGGTTTGGTCACTTAGATCATTAAGAGTTAAAAAGCATCAAAGCATCCCAGATGATGCAGATTTGGGAAAGGAGAAAGTAAAGAATGCCAAGGAGACAATTGGGGAGAGAAGTAAATTAGAAATGTCAAACTGGAAGTCCAGAGAAGATAGAAAGATGGAAGAGTTCAAAGTGGGAGAGTGAATAGGTTGACTTCACTGTTGCAGAACTTGGTGTAGGAAGAGGGTTAGTGTGTTTGTTTCTTATTGCTGCTATAACAAATTACCACAAACTTAGTGATTTCAAATAACACAAATACATTATTTCATTTTTGAAGGTTAGAAGTCCAAAACTGGGTTAGTGGGGCTGTTTTCCTTCTGAAGGATCTAAGGCAGTAGAGTCCACTTCCTTTGCTTTTCTAGCTTCTAAAGGTTACCCACATTACTTAGCTCATGACTCTATGTCACCACAACCTTTGCTTCTGGTATCACATCTCTTTCTCTCACTCTGACCTTCCTGTTTTCCTCTTATAAGGATCCCCTTATACATTGTGATTGTATTGGGTAATTTTTCCATCTCAAGATCATTAACTTAATCACATATGCAAAAAATCACATCCCCTTTGCTATGTATCTGTGAATACATAATCATGGATACCAGGGATTGGGATATATTTGGGGGCTCATTCTTCAGTCTACCACAGCATCCCTTTTGCCCCAAGAGTATTGCAAAATACAAGCATTTCACTTCAACATCCCTCAAAAGCTCAACTCTTCGAGAATCAACTCAAAGTCTCCCTTTTGACCCTTCCAAGGCATTATTAAGTGGTTGTCCAGTCATACCCTTGACTTTCTCTCCAGAGTATTCTTTACTGACTGTGAATCTCCTAATGTTAGCATCTTTTCCAATCTGGGTAGGTTGAGAATTTCCCAGATCACCAAGACCTGGTTTCTTTTGCTTCAATTTATCCTTTCCTCACACATTTTACTATAAAGAACAAAATATAAGCTGCATCTTCAACACTTCTCTTGAAAATCTAAGCTAAATATCCAACTTCATTCCTAATAAGTTCTGTTTTCCATATCCATTGTAGGATCCAGATACAATTCAGGTAACTTTCTGCTGATAAACCTCATTCCCATGTAAGCCCTCACCAGCAGTCCAAATTTTTACTAACATTCTATAATGATTTAGGTATTCTCTAAGGCTATGCAGGTTTTCTCTACTATGTGTCTCACTTCCTTTTTATCCTTCAACTATTACATCTTGAACAGTCTGTTTAAGGAATTCTGAGGTTTTTCTGTCATATTTCTTGGATATCCTTCCATTCACTGCTTACCGCCCAATTCCAAAGTCACTTGATTATTTTTTTTAAAGATTTATTTATTTATGCATGCAAGAACTGGGGTACAGGCTGAGATGTGGGCTGTGAGAGGATCTACTAGAGACAGAGTGGGGAACAGAACAGGCAGATCAATTGAAACACACTGCTGAGGAGAGCAGCGGGTGAGAGAGGAGAGGTCTGCTGTGCCCCGCCATGTGGGTCACCTCCCTGACCACAGGCAGGGATCAAACTCCTGCCTCGGTGGCTGCATTTTGCTTCATAGTGTGTTGCTTAACCCAATGCGCCACCAGGGAGGCCCCCAAAGTCACTTGATTTTTAAGGCATTTGTTACATTGGCACCAACATCTGTATTAGTTTCTGATTATTGCTGTATGAATGACCACAAATTTAGTGGTCTAAAAAAACACAAATGCATCATCTTACAGATCAAAAGGTCAAAATGGGAAAACAGGACTGGAGGTTCTAGTCACAGTGTTTCCTTGTTTTCTTCGGCTTCTAAAGGTTGCCATGTTCCTTGGATCATGACCCCACGCCACTCTGACTTTTGCTTCCATCATAACATCCCCTCCTCTTACTCTGATTCATCTGTTTTCCTCTTATAAGGAATCTTGTGATTCCATTGGGTTTGCCCTGCATAATTCAGACTAATCCACACACTTCAAATTCCTTAATTTAATCAGATCTGCAAAGTCTTTATTGCTGGAAAAGGTAACAGATTCATAGGTACCAGGGATTAGAATGTGGAACTCTTTGGAAGGTCATTATTTAGCCTACTACAATTATCACCGCTTAATGGGAGTGGAAATAGGGAGTTGCTACAGGGACAGTGAAAGTCTAGCAGAGGTGAAATTCGTCAGTGTAGCGTGCAGCCTCTCCCAGTGTTGGGTGGATTACCTCTGACTAGCTCCAGGAAGTCCTGGGTAAGGCAACCTTGGGATCAGTATGCTTACTGGTACTCATTAGGTCCTGCACTTTCTCCTCATCTCAGAGAGAAGAAAAGAGAAGTAACATTTAATGAGGTCCTACCAAGTGCCTGGGATGATGGGCTTTTACCCACATCCCCTCAGAGTTGTCACGGCTTTTTGTTCACTGAGGTACTGGGATGTGGCCAGGATGACTGACTTCCCATGAGTAGAGGGTGGATGAAGGAGGAGAAAGGAAAAGATGTTTGACTTTACCTCAAAGCCTCCTAGGCCAGAGGCTCCAAAGTCCCTCACAGAGCAACAGGAGTTCCTAGCATCCATGTTTCTTGCAACCCCCAACAACTAACTCCTGGACGGGCAGTTGTGTCATGTTGGGCAGCACCTCTCTCTCCGTGGCATTTGCGTGGTGACTCACCTGCAGGTAACCCAACCCTATGGGAAATGACTAAGCATTTAATTTCTCTTCCTTTTATTGGGGAGACAGGAGAAAGCCTGAAGCTGGGCCTGACTCTCCTCTTTCTCTGCCGCCGCCCTAGACATCTCAAAGGAGTGAGGGCGAGGTTGGGGTTTAGCAGGTGACAATACTCTAGGTGATGTCCTCAAGAGTGTCCCCACAGCTTCTGCTTTTACTGAGTGTGTGTGTGTGTGTGTGTGTGTGAGCGTGTAGGAGATGTGGGCTGGTGGACATGCTGGGATCTATCTTCCCCCTTGCCATCGCCTCTGTCCTCTGCCACATCTACCTTGCTGACTTGAGAAGTCCCAAGTTTGTTTCCTGTCCTCAGCGAATTCATTTTCTTGAGTGGAATTTGAGGAATGGAGAGGAGTCTCGCCAACTGTGCAGTAGCACTTGGAAATGCCCAGCATCTAAATTACCAAGGCTCCACTGAAAATGCATAATTATCTTTAAACCAATATGTTTTAACACGATATGTTAATCAGTTTTATTTGTTTTTAATTTTTAATTTTTTTTCTTTGGGAGAGCACGCACACAGTCCCCACTACCACAAATTATGCAGTCGAGTTTCCCACCTTTGGGGAAACTGCATGGGTCAGCAGGCCTGGAATGCAATGGGGGAGCCTTGCCATGAAAAAAACCACTTCAGTGAGCATGGAGTTTCCCCTACCAGGTAGGTATGTGAACTATGTTTTAACACAGAGTAAAAACCTCTGGGAAGGAAAACTGGGCAGCTGGAGGGTGGAGAAGGGAGCTATACTGTTTTCCATATACCCTTTGGTAACTTACACATTTTGTACTGTTTCTCAATAATACCTATTCAAATGGTGACTTGGGAAGAAAGAGGAAAAGAAATCAGGCAGTAACCACACAGTGTCAGAAGCATAATGAGAAGTACAGACACCAGGGTGCTCTGCCCAGTCTTGGGGCAATGAAACCTTCCTGAGCTAGTGCTGTCCAGGCTTAGACTTGAAAGGTACACAGGAGATAGCCAGGGGAGAGGCAGAGGATTCCAGGCATAGGAAACAACACAACATGTGCAAGGACCACAGGGGACATAAAGAACTTGACTGATTTCCTGGAAGTGCAAGCAGTTGCTAGGTCTGGAGTATTGCATTTGGAGGGGTATGTGAAATGAAGTTGGAGAGGTAAGGTCAAATCATGAAATGTTTTATAAGTAAGTTTAAGGTCAGTAGTTATTCTGAAGGCAGTTGTGAAGCCTTGGGGGACAAAGGTTAATAATTAACCCAGGTATTGGAATGTTCCTTTTTGCCAAGCACTATAGTCTTTTTACATTGATTAGTTAATTAAATCCTCCCAACAAGCCTATGAGATTTTTTAAAAAAAGATTTATTTATTTATGCATACAAGACCTGGGGTATAGGCCAGAGTCACCAGAGTTGCAAGAGGTGAGAGGATTCACCAGAGACAAAGTGGGGAGCAGAACAGGCAGATCGACTGAAATACTCTGCTGAGGGGAGCAGTGGGTGAGGCAGGAGAGGTCTGCGGTGCCATGTGGGTCCCTCCCTGGCCGGGGATCAAACTCGTGCTGCTGTGCAGTGGATGCTTCGCAGTGTGGCGTGCCTATGAGATTTTTAGTATCTTTTTCTTTTTCTGTTTTATGAGTCAGGAAATAGAGAGGTTGAATTTGGTGGGAAATACTACAGGGTTATATAGGGCATAGTATAGATGTCTAGGCATACTGGACACCCAAGACTGGGATCTCACCCAGATATGCATTCTGCCATGCTGCCTCCCCATTCAGAAAGAGTGGTGTTTCTCAACAAGAATTGTGCTTTTGCCCCTCAGGAGTCATTGAGAATGTCTGAAAACATGTTTTGTTATCATAACTTAGGGGGATGCTACTGGCATCTAGTGGGTAAGTAACATCCTACAGTTCACAGGACAGCTAAGAATTATCTTGCCTCAAATATCAATAGGGCCAAAGTTGAGAAATTCCAAGCCAGAGACTAGCTGTAGTGGGTATGCCTAAGGGGACCTAAGGGGTAAGTATGAGAGTTTTGGAAGAGACGCTTTAAAAAGAGGCCTTGTGCATACTGTACTTATAGCAGCAAGAGAACAGTCAGCTAGAGCAAAACTTACACAACTTTTTGTTGGTGTGATCTTGCTGCTCCCAAGCACCTGCCTTAAGAATTCAGAGAAAAAAAAGAAAAGAAAACCAAACCAAACCAAACCCAGTTAATGAATTATGCTAGAGTTACCCACAGCTAACTCTGAAAATTTTCCTGTCACCTAACAGATGCAGCATGTTTACAAGAAGGCTTCTCAGAGCCCTTGAAATGCTATGGGCAGGATATATACCCATTAATGGGTTTATACAGTTCACAATCCAGTACCCAAATCCCTTGGGGCCAGATGTATTTAAAATTCAGCATTTTTCAAATTTTAATAAGAAAATATGGTGACTATGCTATTTATTCCACAGCAGTGGGACAAACACTGTAATTATATACTTTTGCAGCAAAGCATATGGATACAAAGTAGGTTAAACAAGGAATTTGAAAAATCACATACCAATTTAGGTCAGGTTTTACCCGAGTTATGAAAAATGTTTATTTTCAGCACTATTTGGATTTCATCATTGTACATAAAGGATTGTGAACCTCCATATGATGCCCACCAACCATATCTGACCATAGAAATCCTCCCTTCCTGGAGCATCTAGCAGGGATAGTCTATAAAAGACTCTTCAGGATATTCTGCATTAGTTTATCAGGTGATTCCCAGGAAAGCAAACACGCTGCTGTCCTTGCCTGTCATTCACATTAACCTCATCATCTCCCATGACATCTAGATGATGTGATCTGATGGCTGAACAAGAAGGAAGAGGTTGAGGCACTGAGCTCCACTGGAGACAGCAGATCTGGTGGGCAAGTCACGGCACTCAGCCTTCAGGACCTGGATGAAAGAAAGGGACACAGAGAAGAGCAGCATTGTAGAAATGTGGGTTACAGCTTTCTTCTTAATAGTTCTGTGCATTTTCCAAATTCCCTTAAAATATTTAAACCTTTTGTCCCTTGGTGTTGTTTTCTACTGAAGAAAGTTGTTTTTGAGGTTGCTAAGGGGGGAGGCAGGTCCAGAGCTGATGCTCATCCCGAGGCCAAGACTCCAAGCCCTGGGAAGATGATTTCCTGTTGTTCTGGCCTCTGTGTCCCATCCCAGAGCTGAGGTGGGGTGGGTGGGTGGTATGCACGCCAAAGACCAGTGTCCCCTGGGTAAGAAGGAGGATGTTGTATTTCTGGAAGATTTCCAGGAAGATTTCCTGCTCTGACAAAAACAACACAAATACAGGAAAAGGCTCTGGGGCCTCTGGGAAGGGGATAATGGACCAGAGTGGAGACTTTTGGAATGGGGGCTTGAAGAGAGAACAGACAGAAGGAGAGACTGACTTGTTCCCCAGTCATATTCCTCAGCCAGTTCGAGAGCATTCCTTCACTGAGAGTGACAGGCTGAGAGCTAGAAGAAGGGGGTAAGTCACTTTTGACAACCCCTACTCTACTACTTCTCCACTCTGCCCATACTATAATATTTTAGCATGACCTGATCATGAAGAGTGGGAGTAGAGATTGGGAGTGCGCTAGGAGGGCCATTTGGCTAAGGCCTGAGATACAGACTTTATAGTTGGGGGTTATGTCTCCATTACATAGCTACACTCACACCCACTTATTGGGATCAACATGTATCCCAAACTTGTCCTATTACTAGACCATGCCAATGGTAGTATTCTGTAAATAAGTATTATTTTCATACAATCTGTTAACATTTATGTTGCATTATATGTATGTGTTAGACGTGTCACAGCTTTAATTTGGTAAATATAAACATTTGAAATAGAGCATAATTTTGGTGACTGTGTTATGTCACTTAAGAAATGATTAAAATGCATCAACCATTTTTATAATACCAAATTATGATTATTGAAAAATCTAGCAGGAAATGTAAAGAAGACTGCCATGAAAACAAAGACAAACTCATACCTCTCTAATTGGCTCTGTTGCTGTAGCTACACCTTAGACTTGGTGAGTCTTGGGAGCTTTGTGAATAAACACAATCAATACCAAAAAAAAGAGAACTGATTAAGATGCAATGGATTATTAATGATGTAAATGCTGAAAACTGTTATTAAAAAAAAGCCTTAAAAATGGAAGTAGAAAACATAGTTTTAAAAATAATAAAATGAAAGTCATCTGACTTTATCTTCACTTCTGAGAAGGATAAGGGGAGTTCTCTGCAGAAGGCTCAGAATATCCTTCTAGCTGGGGGCATGGATTCAGGTTCCAGGTTCAGGCTTTTCTGATAGCCCCTGGGTCTGGAGGGAGCCTTTTCACTGTATCGGCCTACTCCGGCTTCATCTGTGTCACTCTAGCGGCCTCTGCTGGCTTGATGGGTGAAAGGCGGCCAAGGATGTGGTGTCACTCAGAAAAGAGAGGATGGGTGGGATTGCTTGGTGGGCAGTATAAGGGAGGAACTTGGTGTCAGAAAAGACTCAAAGAAGACAAGTATTGACTACGTCAAAACTGTTCATGCAATGCCACACTCTAGGTTTCAAAAATTTTTCTGATAACGATTTTGAGAAAAGGAAGCAAGTCCAGGTTTGAGTGCAAGAAATGTTCTATTGCTGGGTTGGGATTAATGACTCAATTTCTTCTCTTCTACTTCCTGCCTCCATATGGTGACCATAAAGGGTCTGGTCTCTCTGAGGAGGGCATACATCCTCCTCCATGCAGCTGGTTGAGTCATGAACTCTGATTCAGGGAGAGGGAGCAGGAAGGCTTACTGAAGCCTCCTGTCCATAGCTGAGTTTTCTGATCCAACTTTTACTAAAGAACCTTGTTCTGAGGGCCTTAAGAGGCTTACACATCCAATTAAAAAAAAAATAGCTTCTTCTTGCCCATGTGGCATTTGCCCTTTGAGGTAGATGATAGCAATCAGCCTCCCCCCCTCCTTCCTTGAATATTCTGGTGACCAAGTGGGCCCCAGTGAGTATTTGCGATAAAAATAACACACAGGAGCCACAGCTTAATGCAGCTGCCATGGCTAGTGACAGAAGCTGGTATCAGGTTATTGGGAAAATAGAAACTTTTAGGTCTGGCAAAGGCTCACTTCCAACAGACAGAGGTTTTAGTCCCCGTGAACAGAGCAGTTTATGCACCACAACTTGCTTCCCGCCTCCAGTCTGTTTCTCATCTAATGTTGCAGATGGAAACTTTAAACTGTAGAAAAGCAGCTTAATTTCATTTGAACTAAGAACATTTGTGGGTGAAATTTGGGGTTCTTGAGTCACTAGTGGTGGCAACCTCCCAACTCCTACCCTCTTTCTCTTGTTTTGTATGTTACCCAGACTATGGAGAGCTGTGGCAGAAGTAACCTCCTTAGGTTCAGGTGGCAGGGTCAGAGATTCGTGAAGTCATTCCCACCTCCACACATGCCCAGGTCGACCAGTTAAGGTCGATTGCATAGCTGCACATTATACAGGACGGAGACTGGCTCAAGAATAGGAGATGGTTGCTTTGATCAATGAATGGTAAAGAAGAAATTCATAATTGTAACAATAGAAAAAACCTATTTCTGGAGCAGTTAGTATGTAGAATCAGTTTTTCTCAAACTCAGAGAGAACTGGATTCATTTGAAAAATGAGTTTAGTCTTGAAGATTATTAGAAAAAGAAAAGGTAAACAGTAGGATATGTATCTTAATTCTTTCATTATAAAGTAAAACATACAAAAACCCCACACAAATAAAATGTATATATTAATTTATTATTTTAAGGTAAAACTACTCAAGTTAAGATATAAATTGTGATCAGTTTTACCAGAAGCTACTCCCAGTGTCCTATCCAGGCACAACATCTATTCTCCTCCCATATCAAAATATCCTGAATTTTGTACCAATCAAGATGGATAATTTGAAGGACAGGCTAGACAGATAGACTTAAGTACTCTTAACAAATGAACTCACAAAAAGGGGCATATTTTCATTATCCCTAGATCAGGAGGGTGACAGGCTTGAGAGAGGCGAGGATTCGAGGCTAGAACTCAGCCAAGTGAATTGCATTGAGTGAGCTCAGATTCAGGAAAATAGTCCCCTTCCAAGACAGTCTGCCGTGACATATTAGAATGTCTAAAACTAGTAGGGAATTATTATCTGGAATGTGCAGGAAATTCCTCAGATTGACAAGAAAAAGACCAGAAATCTATGGAAAAGTGAGCAATAGATATATTCAGAAATCACAGAAGGGATATCAGAACAGCTCAGAAGGGCTGGCAAATGTGCAGAGAGATGTTTAACCTTAGAAGCATTCTGAGCAATGCAAATTGGAACATGATATTATTTTGTGTCAGTTAAATTGGCAGAAGCTAGACAAGTTGCATATTATCTACCAAGTGTTGGCAAGGGCGTGGGAAAAGAGAACCATTGTTAGTGGGAGTCTAAACTTGTGTAACTATTTTGAAAGCCACCTGATTCTATTTCATGAATTTAAATATGCTATATCCAAAGAGTCAGCAACTCATTCCTGGAAAAACTCAAATACAGGTTCCCAGTGGAAAATAAGTAAGTGACTTCTCTGGAGGATTGTGTGTGGAGACAACCTAGGTGTTGCGGAGAAACGTGGGAGTAGGTCATGTGCAACAGTCATGATAACCAGATGTCCTTAGGGCTGCAGGACAATTTTCAAAACATGTAAAGAATAAATACAGCATTATCTATGGCATTATACTGTTTAAGTAGATGAAAGGCATATTTACCCACAGAAGAGCACCATGCATCTCCTAGGAGTGCTTATACACCGAAAGATACCCATTCAACACATTATAGCAGTATCCTCTATGGGATGGAGAGAAGGATGAATGGGGAAAAAAATAAAAGAGGACACCCTCCTACCACTGAGAAAATGATGTACCAAAAACGAGAAATTTCTCCAATTCTCTGTACCATAGACCAAAATAAATAAATAAATAAATAAATAAATAAAATGCCCTCAAAAACATGGTCAATAACAAGGGCATCTAGAACCTCCTCTAATGATTGGAATAGTTGGTGGTTACATAAAATTTGGAGAGACATTTCAAAGGGGCGGACCTAAAGTGGCATCTTGGCATCTTTAGTTATCTTGGGGACATTTTAAAGTAAAACAGAGATCGTGTGAGTGAGAAAGCAGGAAAAGGTTTAGGCCCCTAGGTGACATACTCAGGGGCGTCACAGGCCAGAATTACAGAGGAAGGTATAGGGAGATGCAGACTGAGGGAGGCTAGAACACAATGGACTTTGTTCAGCCCTGGGTGAGGGGCATCTGGGTAAACCTCCTGGCTGAAATGACAGTGTTTTGAAAAGGGACAGAATTCATTTGTGCCTTGTATAAGATCTTTGTGTAAGATGTGTGTATGCTTAAGTGTCAATAAATGTGTGAATTTTAGAGTTTGGAACAATTTACATTAGTTTTAAGTTCACAGAAAAATTCAATGGAAGGTACAGAAGTTCCCCTTTGGGAAAGTCTTTGGGGGCACATCAAAATTATGAGGTCTTCAAAGACAGTCTCTGGAGAAGCACACAAGAAAAGCAAACGTTTAGCCTGAAACAGTAAAATGAAGGGAGGCAGTTGACCTCATGTTAGTGCCACATGGTGTGAAGAAAGAAAAGGAACAATGTAAGAGGCAGGCAGGATTTGTCTTATTTGTCTAAATGCAGTGTGGCACAGAAAATACAAAAAGAACAGCTGTTCCTTTTTAGAAACAGAAAAAGGACGTAAGTGGAAAAGACTTAAAATATGAATAATACCTATATTTGGGTTAATAATATTGTACTAATGTTAATTTCTTAATTTAGATAAGTGAATTGTTTTCAGGTCTACATCATGAGTTAATAATTGGGCAAGCTAGGTGAAGAGTATGTAGGAACTCACCGTATCTTTGCAACTTTTCTGTAAATCTAAATTTAAAAGTAAAAGTTAGCTCTAGCTGACTTAAAAAGAAATGAAAGTAGGTAAATATATCAATTTGGCATATGTCTTTGTATAAGATATGTGTATGCTTCAGTGTCAATAAATGTGTGAATTTTAAAGTTTGGAACAATTTACACTAGTTTTAAGTTCACAGGGAAATTCAGTGTAAGGTACAGAAGTTTTCCATATACTCCCTACCCCAGGCACAGCCTCTCCGCTATCAATATCCCAATATCTCGGCATCACAGTGGTACATTGTTACAGTCGATGAGATTGCACTGACACATCATTATCACTCAAAGTCCATAGTTTGCAATAGGGTTCATTTTTGGTTTTGTTCATTCTATTGATTTTGTCAAATGTATAAGGACCATGTATTCATTATATTAGTACTATAGAGAGTAGCTTCACTGCTCTAAAAATCCTTTTGTACCACCTATCCATCTCTTCTTTGACATCTTCCACATCATTAAATTATATATTTGTCATTCCTTTGAATGGTTACATAATATTCCATTGAATGATGTATTAAAATGCAGGCATTTTCTAACCCTTTGCTAATACAGATGATTCCTGTAATAGGAATTAACTAATGCACTTGCACTTATATCTTAATGAAGTCAAGCTTTTTCTGTAGGATAGGTTCTTTGAGTGGGATTTCCAAGTCACAGTGTCCAATTGATCATTTTGATAAAGATTGCTCTCTGAACAGTCATTATTTACTGGGGACTATTTTGTGTTGGGTATTTACAAGACCATAGGAATTCAGCCATGAACCAAACATCTACAGTTCTTGGTGGAGGACATCATCACAAAACGAATTATCACATGTCAATGTATTACTACTTTGTGGTAACTTCACTGAAGGAAAAGAGGGGGATTGTCAAATGAAGTAAACAGAAGAACCTTGTTTATACTGGGGTCAGAGGCAACCTCCACTAAGCTGGGCACTAAAAGATGAATAGGAAAAGACTAGAAAGACAGGGGATCTAGGGGGTACTAGGGGAACAAAGAGCCTTTCAGACAAAGGCTTTTCCAGGAGGCCAGCATGGAGGCCCTGAGGTGAACTGTGTACTGACTTTGAGGAACACAGGCCCAGTGTTAAGAAGAGAATTTGTGAGGCTGAAGAGAAAGACTGGGTCAGGCCGCACATGGTCTTCTAGGCTTGTTTGATTTATAGTCTCCCCAACCGAGCAAGAAAGGATCCGTTGCCTGCATCTTTGAAACAAACGGTACTCAGAGGGGTTTTCTTCCTTCATTCTATTACCATGGAACACTTTCCTTGATTGTGGTTGTTCCCTGGTTTTCCATAAAGGCCTTTTTGAGAAGTGTGTAACAGCTCACATTGACATTGTCAGAATAAAAATGCACATCAAATTTACTTCACAATCGTAACCAAATTCCCCAAATCCCTGTGCATCCCAGAATATTTCTTCTATTTTAGGACTGAAAATATGAGAGAAATTTCCTGTTTCTGTAAAATCAATTTGTTCATCTAAAGCAAACTGTGCTTGCTCCATTCAGCTCACATTCTGGAAGCTCCCTCTGGGGGTCCTGAACTCTGTCTTATTCTAGCCAATGAAATGCAAATCTTGAGAGGGAGGAAGAGTGCTGGGTAGTTGGCCTTTTAGATTCACTTTTTGCTGTTCCATCCTCCATGCTGCAGGTACTGTTAATGTCTCCATGTCTGAGGATATCCTCTTGGATCCCACAACTTCTGGGCATCAACCTATTGCCACACTTCACTTAATTTTTCCTATTGGTGCTCAATCTGTCTTTCTTGAGCAATAAATCGTATTAGCAGAGGGCTAGAAACATCTAAATGATTGTATATCATTCAGTGTATTACAGACTATGTAAACTTCAAAAAGAGTAAGGTATCTACCATGATGATGATATCAAGAAAGGGGAAAAAAGAATTGGTGGATATGTATTTGATTCATGAGCTACTCAGTGAAAAAAGCAAGTTTATAGAACACATAGTACAGCTTTATTTTTTAAATTATAGGTATACATACAAAGGATATTTTCTCTTTACTATACATTTCTATGTTGTCTAAATTTGTTACAGTATAGATATATAGCATTTGTAACTAAAGCAAGTAAATGAATGCATACAGGAATGAATAAGGGAATTTTAGGGCTTTGAGAAGAGAGAATGGAGAAGGAAATTCAGTACTTAGATCTCTTTCCCTGACCTATTTACCAAGTCTCAGACCTGTTATTTCAACTTACATTTGAAGAGTAATTAAAAAAATTTTCCAAAAGGTGTGCATGATGAATAAATAAAAATAGGTTCAGAACAGTATGACCCCATTTTTGAAAAAAAAAAAAAATGTGCATGTATAGAAAATGGTCTGAAAGAAAGTTGCTGATAGGGTGAAAGTTGCTGAACCTGGGTGGTTATAGGGTTGGTAAGGGAAGACCTCATTTTTCCATTGCTTGAATATTTTACAATATGCATATACTTTTTTTTTTTTACTGGAGACATAAATGAAGGCTTAATTTCCTTTTTTTGTCTTTACTAATTCACATTTCCTTTTCATTCAACATTTGGTCAATAAATATCTATTAAGTGACATTATCAACCTGACACATTGCCAGGGGTTTTTCTTCCTAAGGAATTCACAGTCTGGTGGAGAAAATGCACAAGAAAATAATGTGACAGATTACCAGGCCACATAGTCACCAGGACGGTGAAGGATTGACCATGGAAGGCCTCACAGAGGAGGTGCCGCTTCTGCTGAGTCTGGAGGAAGGAGTTTGCCAGTTGGGTTAAGTGAAGAAGGGCATTCCAGATACAGAACATCTTTTATAAAAATATGGAGGGATAAAAGAGGATGTGCTGCTCATAGATATTATATATATACATGTGGCAAAAGTGTAAGGGGCATGGGGAGATGGCAAACTATTCTAGAAACATTAAGAAACCTCTGAAGAACCTTGTGTGAGATACAGTGCAGGCACCATTGCTCCATTGAATAGTTGAGAAGTGGAGTCACAGAGGGGTTAAATGAGATTTGCCCACGGCTGCATCAGGAGATGTGGCCAAGTGTAACATAATTCTAGAGTTTTTATATTTCAGGCCACAGTGCTTCTTGGACCAAGCTCCAGCCTTTGAAAGCCTTCTGATCTTCTGACTTGAACTACTCCGAGCAGTTAATATGGAAGAACAGGGTTGACCTCAGAGCAGACACTGACCACACTGGCCACATACCCGGCACAGCTCCGTACCACATACCACAGAAGAGCTTTCTCTAAGAGAGCTTTTCCTAGCAAATGGCATGTATACACTCAATCCTGAAGTTGGAGGAGGCATATTCCCTGGCACCCAGCTATCCTGAGGAGTCACTTTCCATCTTTGCTGCCAACATGTAAACGGTATTTAGGCCATCTATTCCCACATGAGATAGAGGGCGATCTAAGCAGCAGAGACTCCAATCCAGAGCTTTATAATGCTGCATAGACTTTAGAATCAGAGTTGATTCTTACACTGACTCTAATGACTGATAGTTCCACTTGTTGGTAAGGATGTGGAGCAACTAAGCTATTTGGCAGTTTTTAATAAAAAGATTAACATCTTTCTGCCTAAGCAGAATGCTCATGACAGTGGTATTCAAATGGCTGAAAACTGAAGGCATCAACAAAAGGAAGGATAGGGCCCGCCCTGATGGTGCAGTGGGTTAAGCAATGCATTATGAAGCAAACCACAGCCATTGCAGCACCAGTTCAATTCCTGCCACCAGCCAAGGAGGTGACCCACATGGCCTAGCAGACCGCTCCTGCCTCGCCTGCTGCTCCCCTCAGCAGTGTATTGCAGTCAAATCTGCCTGTTCTGTTCCCCCACTCTGTCTCTGGTGGATCCTCTCACCTGCCCCCCTGCACCTCTGGCCTGTACCCCAGTTATTTATGAATAAAAAAAAACAACAACAAAACCCAAAAGGATGGATAAGTAAATTGGTGGTGTATTCATAAAAGAGAATACTACTCATCATTAAAAAGAAACAAACTGTTGATACCTACAAAATAGGAAAATCCTAAACATAATAACTTGAGCAAAAGAAGCCAAATACAAGGAAATGATACCATTCATAGGAAGTTCAAGTATAGGTAAAACTAATCTATGAGGATAGAAGTCAGAATGTTGGTTACCATGGAAATCAGGGAATATATTTGTAGTAAAGGGACATGAGGGAACTTTTGAAAGTGATGGAATGTTCTAATCCTGACCTGAGAGGTAGCCACAAGGGTGTATACATATTAAGTATATGTAAGGGATAGCTCGCTATAGTACTTTCTGAGAGACAGACAGACAGATGGACTGCCCCGGCCTGAGGGGCAACAACGAGGGCGCACAGGAGCCACCTAAGAGAATGAAACAAACAAGGAACGCAAAGATCGGAGGCAAGACAGGGTTCTGATCAAGCTTCCAAAATTTTATTTTTGAACAGCGGTATATGAGTGCTCAGGAGGTCTACGGGGAGGAGCAGGAGGAAGGGTTATTTCTGGATGATTGGCTGGGTGTTGGGTACTTGTCCTTTGCTGGTTGGAGGTTCTAGAGTGGGAGGGCTGTGGTTCTGGCCCGCGCCTTTTTTGGTGCCCTTGCTTAACCAGGAAATATGGCTGACCAGGAAGTGAGACCGGACTTTTTATTCTTATGGCTCCCGACAATAGACAAAGTCCTGATTCAGATTCTTGGTTCTCCCACTGTACCATTGTGCCCCTCAGGAAAGTTATTTCACGTTTCTGAGCCACTTGCCTCATCTATAAAGTGGGGATAATGATAGTGTTACAGGGCAACCCTAATATAAAATGGGTTTGCCTGACTGGGTCCTCACCCGCGCGCTCGAACTGCACTTATAATGCCCCAACTGCAGGCACACACAMCAAAGGTTAATAAAGGGTTTTATTTACAAGGGAAGGAGAAATAGCGTAGTGAATAACACAGGGGGAAGAGAGGGATACAGATCTGTAAATATCCTACCAATTCCTTGGAGCTGGAACCCAACGGTAAGCTGAGAGCTGACTCCCAAGAGAGAGAGAGAGCCCCCAAGGCCCACGTGTCTGCTTTTATATTCAGCCTGGCTGCTCAACTCCACCCCCTCAGGTCCTAGTGATCCGCTCTTCAGTAATGACCTTATGGGATTTGTAGTCCTTGGATCTTGTAGGTCTGGAATGGGGGTTGAAGTCCATAACCTATTTGTATAATCCATTCAGGAGGGTCTTTCCCCCTAACAATTGTACTGCTCTTGTTGGGTCGGGGTTTTAATTAGTTTATTTTTGTTATAAATTTGTAGAACACTTAACATGAGAACTACCCTCTTAACAGATTTTTTTTTTAAGATTTATTTATTTATACATACAAGAGCTGGGGTACAGGCCAGAGTCTAGGGCGGTGAGAGAATTCGCCAGAGACAGAGCGGGGAGCAGATCAGGCAGACTGACTGAAACACACTGCAGAGGGGAGCAGCGGGCACAGCAGGAGAGGTCTGCTGCACCATGTGGGTCCCCTCCCTGGCCAGCAGCAGGGACTGAACTCGTGCTGCAGTGGCTGCGGTTTGCTTCATAGTGAGTTGCTTAACCCACTGCGCCACCAGGGAGGCCCCCACCTCTTAACAGATTTTTAAGCATAGAATACATGATAACTATATGACAATGCTAGAACTTACTCATCTTGTGTTCTAGAAGTTTTAAATCTACAGTGTTTATCTTTCTGTGACTAACATTTCACTTAGCATAATGTCCTCAAGTTCAACTACATTGTCCCATAATATAGGCTTTCCTTCTTTTTAAAGGTTGAGTAATATTCCATTGTACACAAATATCACATTTTCTTTGTCCATTCATCCACCGAATGTTCAACTTAGGTTGTTTCCATATCTTGGTTACTGAGAAGAGTGTTGCAATGAGTGTGGGAGTACTAATATCTCTTCAAGATCCTGATTTCAGTTCTTTTGGATAAGTACCCAGAAGTGGATGACTGCATCATATGGTGTTTCTACTTCTAACTTTTGAGGAACCTCTGCACTGTTTATTACCAGTCACAATAGTATTTTGCGTGGCCACCAGCAATGCATGGAGCTTCCAGTTTCTTCACATCCTCACCAACACTTCTTGCATAGATGGTCTTAATTGTCAGATGAAATAATGCATAAAAATCTCTTAGTCCTAAAACCTGAAAATATTGAGTGCAGTAGAAGCTATTCTCCCTGTTGGTCTTTTACTCGCCGCTTACTCCACCAGGTACAGGCTCCTGACCTTACTCTGAAAGAACAGTTCCGTCTCTGGGTTACACCAGATCCCCAGGCAAAGCTTCCAAATGCCATGTGACTAAAAGCTGTCATGATGATGGCATCCATGAGACTCCAATAACTAGAAAGAAGTTTCATCGAATTCTGAACAGGAAGCAGAAGTGGCAGCTGATAATCTGTGACCTGAATATAGCCATCCATTATCTCACTGTGGTTTCTTGTTTCCCTGACAGAGGAAACGCCCCTGACTTTCTTGAAGTTATTCTAAACACTCAGTTCCTTGTTTAATTCTGGCAGGATAATGTTACCCCTGGGTACTCCTGTGCTCTGGACCGTGGCCTCCCTGCCATCCCGGGGCTCCCAGCACAGCAGCCAACCTGTTGTGTAACTGTCCCCTCTACTTAGGAGGGGAGTGCAGTGATAGGAGCCTACCAGGAGGGAGGCCACCAATAGCTAAAGCTATTGAAAGAGAAAGAAGACGAAGAAATCTCAACTACAACATCTTTTTGTTCCTCTTCAAGAAGCTAACCAAGCAGAACTGACTCGCTAGGAGAAAATGTGTCACTAGTTTCTTCTCCTCATTGTAAGTTTCTAAATTAAACTCCATCTACAGTTGCTTCTCTCTCATGCTGTTGTTCTTCACAGGGAAGTTAACCTTGTCCTGGTAGGTCCATCCTCCAGGTTCCGAGGAGCAGAGCTTAGGCTCAGGCCTCAGGTTTGAGCAGAAATGCCCTAAGGATTCTTCTTGTAAAACTTAGAGTCAAGAGTCAAAATGTGGCCAAATTGCAAAGTAGGAAAAACTTGTCTCTGCTTTCTCATGCCCTTATGGGTCCCCTGCCCTGTCTGTTCTCTACCAAAGATTTTATGATATCCATCACTTGTCATTGCGTGTGAGGGATCATTCATTCTGTAGAATTAAGGCTTTCATATGTTATTTTTCTCAAGGATACTTATATTTTATTTATTTATTTTTAAAGATTTATTTATTTATGCATACAAGCACTGGGGTACAGGCCAGAGGTGTGGGGTTGGTGAGAGAATCCACCAGACAGAGCTGGATGCAGAACAGGCAGATTGACAGAAACACACTGCTGAGGGGAGCAGCGGGTGAGGCAGGAGAGGTCTGCTATGCTATGTGGGTCCCCTCCCTGTCCCCTCCCTGGCCGGCAGCAGGTATTGAACTAGTGCTGCAGTGGCTGTGGTTTGCTTCATAGTGCGTTGCTTAACCCACTGCGCCACCAGGGCGGGCCCGATACTTATATTTTAAAAGAGAACTTGGAGAGAATAATGCTTAACGTAAAAGACTAGTTCTCTAATTCGTATCTGGGCAATCGTGTCTGTAGGGAGGAGATCTTTGGGATCTTTCTGGCCCCCGGTGGCATCACTTACTCAGTCGGTTCTCTGAATTTAGGATGACACATGGTGACTTCAGTTATAAAAGATCTTTTTTTTTTTTTTTTTCAGAAGAGGAACAGAAAGTTCTGAACTCCTGCAATTTTATCAGAATAAAATGGGGACACTGTATTAGCAGGTAACTGCAAAGCCCTGCAAAATTTGTTCAAAAGCAGTTCTCACATGTCCAGAGCTTGTACTCAGAACTGGAGGGCACTCAGGAAGGATTGCTTAGGAATGCTGAGTTATGGTGGAAGCAATGCCAGATTAGTAAGGCTGAAAACAGCCTCCTGAAGGCCCAGCTCTGCCCTCTGCTAGTAGAGCCCTGAGCAGTCCTAACCTCTCTGGGGCTCATTATTTTCAGTGAAAATATTCCTGGTAGGAACATTTGTAGTGGCACTATCTACAATAACTGAAAACCCAAACCAGTCTGTATGTTTAACAACAATAGAATGGCTAAGTAACTCACGGTGAAGTCACACAGCGACGTATTCTACAACAGTAGAAATAGTCTATCACTGCAAACAACACTAAAGATGAATATCACAAATATAATATAAATCTTGCTTTGCAGAGTAATGACTTCCAGGTTCAACGGGGCAGCCAGTTCCTTATTTGGCTCTACCGCCAACACCAATGGCATCTACAGAGGGAACCCACAGCTCTTAAATACCTACACTGGAGCAGAAGCCAAGGATCACAGAACAATCTTTCCCTGACAATAGCACTGGAGAAAATTTATTGATTGCCTACAGCGTCCTTGGCCTGTTGTTTCCAGCAAGACACCTGAACCTCTCCAAGACCAGCAGAGGGCTCAGGACTCAGACAAGTGCAGGATCCTTGAGCTAGAACTTTAAAAGGCTAAAAGAATTCTGGAGGAATGTATTTTGTTACTCATTCTCTTTCTTCCTTAAAGTGCAACCACCCCCAGATTTTGTTTTATTTAAAATCAGTCTAGGGTCCTCCCGGGTGGCACAGTGGGTTAAGCAGCGCACTATGAGGCAAACCACAGCCACTGCAGCACGAGTTCGATCCCTGCCGCCAACCAGGGAGGGAACCCACATGGCCTAGCAGACCTCTCCTGCCTCGCCCACTGCTGCCCTTAGCAGTGTGTTTCAGTTAATCTGCCTGTTCTGTTCCTCACTCTGTCTCTGGTGGATCCTCTCGCCACCCCCCCAACACACACCTCTGGCCTGTACCCCAGTTCTTGTGTGCATAAATAAATAAATCTTTAAAAAAAAATAAAATCAATCTAAAATGAACACCATACATGTATGTAAAGAGAAGTCCAGAAAGACAACACAGTGGTCATCTTTGAGAGGTGGATTGGGGTTGATATTTCTCTCTTCCTTATACTTTTTAAAGCAGCATATGTTTGAGCATATACTCAGGCTCACTGCTTTTGAAAAGCAGATGCTTGGGTTCAACTCTCAGCTTAGTTGTGTACTAACTGTGACTTTGGGCAAGTTAACTCACCTCTGTGGACTTTATTTTTATTTTATTTTTTAAAGATTTATTTATTTATACATACAAGAGCTGGGGTACAGGCCACAGTCCAGGGCAGTGAGAGGGTTCACCAGGGACAGAGTGGGGAGCAGAACAGGCAGACTGACTGAAACACACTGCTGAGGGCAGCAATGAACGAGGCAGGAGAGGTCTGCTACGCCATGTGGGTCCCCTCCCTGGCCAGCAGCAGGGATTGAACTTGTGCTGCAGTGGCTGAGGTTTGCTTCATAGTGCGTTGCTTAACCCACTGTGCCACCAAGGAGGCCCCTATGTGGACTTTAATCCTTTTATTTGTAAATGGGAATGATAATAAACCTACTTCATAGGGGTACTGTGATGTTTGAATAAAATTATGCACATCAATACCATAGTCTTATGCAAAGAAAATGATCTGTAAATGGGAGCTGTTATTGTTACAATTCTGCATTGTTTAATTTCTTTCAAACAACACATTATTTTAATGAAGTTTTTATTTTTTATTTTAAAGACGAATAAGGACAGTCCTGAAGGGGAAGAGTTTGTAAGAGGGCATGTGTAGCACAGGCGTGGAGGTGCTCAGTCATAGAATGGGGTATTGAAGTAGACTGTGAATCTTTTGTTGTTGTTGTTGTTGAGGAGTCTTCTCGTTCTGCTCAGGGATACTGCCCTCACTGCACTTCAGCACAGACACAAGGGCAATTGTTCCAATTAGCTCTACCCTGGCAACATCTCCGATTCTCAGAGAAGCCTGGGGCACACCGACCACCAGAGAGAGGGTCTCTCAGCATGATTGGGTCCAGGGTGACCTGACCAGCTCAGCACCAGGCTCCGCTCATTCATCTCCTGTTCTAGCACATGATGTCTGTGAGCTAAAAGCTTCTAAAGGTTAGTCCCCTGGAGACACTTCTCTTTTGTCCTTAGTGCTGAGGATGCCTTTTTCTTTTAATAAGACCTTCACTGCCATGACATCATTAAGACAATGCTAGAAAAGGGACACAGTCCTTAGTGGTGCTGGCCCTCTGCCCCTTTCCTGGGGGTTGTTCCTTTTCCTTTAAGTGGATGCTGGCTCTGACTCCCCAGCCTGGGGCACCCTGCACCCTCTAGGCTTTCCCTTTTGTCACACTGAGCATGTCTCCTGCAACAGAGGCTGGGGCACACATTCTCCCATATTTGGGAGTAAGCAGAAGACTTGGAGGCATGTGGGTTTCTGTTTAAAATTCCAAAGCCAGCGGGGCGTATATTATCCATTTCCTCAAATCCAACATGCTGTAAAGCATGAGTCAGAGTCGGATAAGCTTCTTCCCAGGGGAAGTTGTGTCAGTTGGTTAGTGAACGAAATTAAACAAGGCTAATGTTCACTGGCATTAGCTGCAGATTAATGCAGAGGAAAACAAAATCTCCATCTTGAGTTTACAGTGTTCCTGCTAAGATAAAACAAAGTCTCCAAGTTTCCCTGATCGGAGAAGCATTCTAACCTAATGTAGCTTAAGGGTCACAGGAAGACATTTGATCAACAATCTCCTTCCACATAAATGAATAATGCAGGTGTTAGGACCTTTAAAGGAGGAATATATATATTCTGATTATTTTTAAGGTATAAATGTGAGGGAGGTTAGATGTAAGCAAATATCATTGAGGGTTATTTTATCTGATTTAATTCATCATCACCCAGGTCCAGGTGTTTGAGAGAAAAGTATGGGAGAAAGGAACATGGGACAGATAAGATCTGAGAAACACCAGGGAGGATCTGGGTCCTATTGCCCTGAGCTCTGAAAGGTAAGTTAGTGAATGAGGGAGGGGCCAAAGGGCATCAGAAACCCACACTTTCTATTGTACACTTTTAGCATAGATAAGCTATTTTCACAAGCACGAAAATCACAAATTAGAAATGTCAATTCTGGAAAGACCTCAGAGAAGAGCAAACAAAAATCTGCCCAGAGAGGCTTAGTAAGTTGCGTAAGTTCACTCAGCAACTTAGTAGGAGAGTGGAGACTTGACTTACCACTTTTCACTTTTCAAGCAAGCAGCACCATGCAGTTTCCAGGAACAACCCACATTAACACTGAGGCTGGACCATGGTGCAAATGTCCATTTGATCCCGCCTTTTCAAATATAACCTCTGCTCAGAATGTTTAAAGCAATACTAGACCATATGTAAGAAAGCATATTTTTTCTGCCACACAGGTCACTCCTAGTTTAGACAGCATAAACAATTTCAAGATGTATGTTTTCTTAACTCCGTTAAAACCTAGGCTCTCACATAACAGATTCAAACTTCTTGCTGACTAGAATAGTTTCTGGAGTTAAAGTAGAAGGGATTTCTGAGTTCTCTTTTAACTCTCTGATGAGACATTCTCCACCCTACCCCCACCTTCCACTTGAGCAAAATATTTAGAAACATGCTTGATCTTTTTTTGGCATTTCTCTGTATTTTAGTGTTTTCAAGTGCCCCTTCTGATGTAGGTCAAAACATTTTGTTTTTCTTAATGTGGGATTGTACTCTTTGGGCCCAGATAGGATGGAAAAGACTTCTCCAAATAAGGAAATTTTGCTGGACTGTGTGTGGCCCAGGCAGCAGGAATTGCTGGAGTCCTAACTTAGTCAAGCACGGTAGCTCCACTAAGCCAGGAAGCATGTGGGGACTCATTAGCACTTCTGCACAGCTGAACCACTGGGGGTCGAGGGTGCTGCCAGTAAATGGTGTGACAGCCAGAGACACAAACAAAATTTGTACACAAGACAAAGTTTAGTTTTGGCAAATGCTCACTCTTCACTTTCTCTCCTTCCAGAGTCCCTCTGAAGTCTGTTTTCTATTGAGAAGAGAAAAAGATTCTTTTGAATCAGATTTAAATTAAAATTCCAGCTCCCCACATTAATCTGTGTAACCTTCAGTAAGTGACTAAAACTTTTTGAGCCTTTTCCCTTTCTTTCAAAATAAAAATGATGTGCTTATCTCATGAAATTGCTATGAGGAGTCAACGATCTAATAAATGTAATAAATACTGTATGTTCTGAATTCTCCTTACATTTTAAAATTACTCCAATTTCCATCCTTTTTAAGTGCTTCTTCCACTTTCAGGACACCTAAGTTGAGTCAAGTGTACTTAGGTTAGGAATCCTATGCTCGGGTTTAGAAGAAAGTATGATTGTTTAGCACAGTAATTTGTGCTAAGGTGTGAGAGGCTACAATAAAAATTTATCAGTTCATATGAACTTTTGACTGCTGTAAGTAGAGGTGCTGCTGTATATGAAATGAAGAATTTCCTTATGATATGGGGGATATATTTTCTTTTGTGATGTCCCTTAATTTATGACACTATGCCACATTCCACTAGCCCCTGAAGCCTATTCAGCCTCTAGAAGAGCTGTAGAAAGTGCTCCATACAGTTTATTTAATTCTGGAAAGTTGATAAATAGGATAATTCTTTTTCTTTCTAAACAGAAGAATACTAATTCTTTTATTTTAAAAGCTGTTGAAAATACACGCTTATTTAGACTGCTAAATTCAGATCATAATATAGTGAGACTCTTTGACAGAAGTTTCTTACCTGAACAGCAAAAGCCTGTTCCCAAGATCATATCGGAATGAAAGAACAGTTAGCCCCAGACCAAGTAGGCCTTAAGCTAGCCATACCGTAAAATGACAAATCACTTTGAAAATGGTCTGGGAATTCCTGAAAAGGTTAGAAATAGAACTACTATATGATACAGCAAATCTACTCCTAGCTTTGTACCCAAGAAAAATGAAAACATGTTCACACAAAATGTGCACACCAGTGTTCATAGCAGTATTGTTCATGATGGTTCAGAAGTAGAAAAAACCTAAATGTCTCTTTACTGATGAATGGATAAACAAAATGTGATGGCACCGAGCAGTCAAGCCTTCTTCAAAGATGCTTATTCCTCTTTTATTACTCTTCCAACCAAAGGGCTGGAAAAAAGCCTTCAACCTTTTTTCGAGTCATAGCAAGTGCAAAACCATCTTCTTTGCAATCCTCTTCCTATGGGACCAGTCAATACTGTTTCTTCCCTCTTCCCTCCCTCCCTCCTTCCCTGCTTCTTTCCCTTCTGAGCCTCCCTTCCTTTCTTTCTTTTTTGGAGGTTAGTTCCTTATTGCAAATCAATCAGGACTTTCCAGATTTGTTAGAATTAGTCCACCAAGGAAGAGGCTGCCATCAACTGCCTGGTAACCCTGAAACTGCAGATCTCCTCCGCTTACCTCACTCTGGGCTTCTAATTCTACTATGATAGTGTATCTCTGAAAACCATGACCACGTCTTCTTGGACTTGGCTGCTGAGATAAGAAGCACAAGGGTGTCAAGTGTCTCTTGAAGATTTGAAACTAGCTCAGCTGCTGGGTCCTCTTCCAGGATGTGCAGAGCCACCCCAAGGTAAGTGGTATAAAATGCTGGTTCCATGGGAACTGCCCCAGAAACTATCATGGCCTGGACCAGCCCTTTTGGATTTGTGTGCCCTGGGTTCCGCCCATGCAGACTCTAATTTCTGTCTCCCTGGAGAAAAATTTCCTAGCTGAGGAGATGAAACTGATGGGCAATCACCTGACTAACCTCTGCAGATTGGCAGGGTGCCCAGGCTGGGCTGGATGAGTATCTCTTCAAAGGCTCACCCTCAAGTAGAGCAGTACCCTTCTGGGCCTAGCTGCCTTGGCATGCCCCTGGTATCACGGGCTTCTGCCTGAGTTTCTCCCTACAGACATTAGGCAGTTTTTAACTATCCTGGAAGGCTTTCCTAATCCAGGGACCAAATGGAAACGATACAGTTTTGCAGAAAAAAAAAAGTGGCTCATCCATATAATGGAATATTATTTAGTCATAAAAGCAGTGACATACTGATACATGCTACAACATGGAAAAAACTTGAAAATATTATTCTAAATGAAAGAAGGCTGACACAAAAAGGTCACATATTATGTGATGTCACTTATCATAAATTTTCCACTATCATCAAATTCATAGAGAGAGCACATAGATTAGTGGTTGCCTAGAGTTTGGGAATAAAGAGCAATGACTGCTAGTAAGTAGAGGGTTTCTGTTTGGGGTGATGAAATATTCTAAAATTGATTTTGATGATGATTGCACATATCTGTGACTATAAAAAAATCCATTGAATTGTACACTTTGAATGGGTAAATTGCACAGCATATAACCCATATCTCAGTAAAAGCGTTACACACACACACATATCTAAATATAGACACAAAAAGATAGCACTGAGCATAGTACTTTTGTACTATGTACCTTGTAGGTACTTACAGGTTGGTTCATTGGCTGATTAAATGGCTGTAGGTCTGGAAGATGGTGCTGGTATACTGTTTGGAGATCCACTGAGTGGCTACTTATGGAGACAAAGTATGAATGGGAGGAGCTAGGACTTTAGAAGCTCCT
Organism: Galemys pyrenaicus; assembly: GCA_019455555.1. Taxonomy (NCBI): domain Eukaryota; kingdom Metazoa; phylum Chordata; class Mammalia; order Eulipotyphla; family Talpidae; genus Galemys; species Galemys pyrenaicus. The sequence goes on along the minus strand of JAGFMF010012072.1, from coordinate 2,049,808 downwards.
CATTCTGTACTGCAAACAGGAAAAAGCAGTAGGCTAGAAAACGACTCCTAGACTACATTTCAACAGTCATTTCTAGTGACTCTGCTGTTTTATCTTAAAAACTGAATCTCAGGGCCTCCCTGGTGGCTCAGTGGGTTAAGCAACTCACTATGAAGCAAACCGCAGCCACTGCCCCTGGAGTTTGATACCTGCTGCGGGCCAGGGAGGGGACCCACATGGCGCTGCAGACCTCTCCTGCCTCTCCAGCCTACCGCTCCCCTCAGCAGTGTGTTTAAGTCAGTCTGCCTGTTCTACTTCCTGCTCTGTCTCTGGTGAATCCTCTCACCACCCTGGACTCTGGCCTGTACCCCAGCTCTTGTATGTATAAATAAATAAATCTTTAAAAAAACAAAAAAACCCTGAATCTCTTTTTAAGCCCTGTAAAGAGAACAAACCTTCATAAAAGGATATCATTATTTTAGAATGAAGTTACCAGAGAATCATATAATTACTAAATCCACAAGCAATAGAATAAAATGGAATGCTGAAATCAGCTATAGAGAGAGGAGACAGAATCTTTGGTAAGATGTTAGATTACTACAAAATTCTTTTGCACTAAAACATAAAATAGAATTACTTGGCTTCAAAGATTCAAATGACCAATGGAATAATAAAGGTAACACTTTATAAACTAGGAAAATTAGAATTGCTAGTCTTTGTTTCAGTATCAATTTTGGTTAACAACAACAAAAAAAAATCTACCACAGTTTCATGAGAGACTTTGTTTGTTTCAGTTTTGTTTGCCCAGGAAATTCTCTCTCCTTGATTTATAAAACAGAAAAAGAATAAGTCTATAGTCCCCATTTCCTTAGTTAATCTAAAATACAGATACCAAGTCTCTATTTTCCAGCTTAAAACAGGATTTGATAGTGTAAAAATGTACTTAAGTTAGTAACACATGAAATAGAGGTTGACTTTACATGTAAAAATGGTTTTTTTATTTCAAAAGCAATACATGTTCACTATTAAAATGTAAAAATGCAACAGTATATTCTGAGGCAGTTATTATTATATTTTTCTAGACAAGGTCAGAGTAGTTAAGTAACTTGCCTAGGTTCATACATCTTGCAAGCACAGAAATGGGATTTTAAACTATGCTGTTATCCTTCAATGTTTAAGTGCTTTGTTTTCTTTATACTTTGAGTAAAGGTCTCATCAACTCTCTCATCCCCATCCCCTAAATTAATGATTATTTGCAGTTTATTACATAAAGAAAATATTAAGGATAATAGCTTTCTCATAAAAATATCAATGAATCCAGGGTCTATTATAAACATATATAATTAAGTAGCTATACAATGATAACTAAGATAATTAACTCTAAAGCTTATTCTATAAGTTAGTTAAACATTTAAATTTAATGTATTATTAGATATTTTAAAATATTCATGGTTCCAAATATCAACCCAAAAGAAATGAGAAAACACATGTACATGCAAAAATGTATGTATGAATGTTTATAGCAGTACTGCTAATAGAGCCAAAAAGTGGATACAATCCAAATGTTTGTGAACCTCTGAGTGATAAACAAAATGTGTTATATCCAAATATTCCATAGAATCATTCATAAAAAGAAATGAAGTATTAAAACATGCTATAACCTGAAAAAATCTTGAAAATACTCTTCGTTGAAAGAAACTCATCATGAAGGACCACGTAGTATACGATTCCACTTATATGAATTGTCCAGAAGAGGGAAATGGATAGAGACAGACTGATTATTGATGCCTAAGGCTGTGGTGGAGGTGGAATGGTATCAGGTACCGGGTTTCTTTTGGGGGAAATGAAAATATTCTAAAATTGATTATGGCAATGGTCATAGAACTATGTAAATACACACAAAAAATCACTACTTTAAATGTATGAAGTTTATAGTATTTGCTAAGACTTCAACTTATGTTAACGTTAGAACTCTATGGTCAAAGTCTGCTTGGTTATTTCGACTGGTCCTTGATATCTAAACAATAAAAATAAAAACAAGAGCACCTTTATAAATCAAAGTAGTTAGATCGCTGCTCAGATTGGACCAGGTTTATGATGAGAAAGGAAAGCAGATTTTTAAAAACCACAAGAAACAACCACAGAGTTACACGTATTGTTTAGATAGAACGAAGAACTAAGTTATACAAGAATTTATAGAATGTCTTTGCTTTGTTTCATATTTAAAAGTCTACCTATTTAGCATGATTTTAAAATATATTTCTGGCAGGGAGACAGGTAAATTAGTTGTGATGGTAGGCTAGCTAAGTTCCAAAGATGGAATAATTCACATTTTTATGTAGTCCTCTCCCACATAGAATTTGGATTGACCCGTGACTCATTTTTTTAGATTTAAAATGTCATAAAAATTTCAAAACTAGATGATTTGTATATAAAAGCTCATGTGCTTTTCATATTTTTGACACTTCCTTACTTTTTTCTTTGTTTCATTTTAATCAATAGAATATAGTGAAAGTGACACTGGGCTGATATTAGACCTAACTCTTAAAACATTTGGCAATTTCTGCTTCTGCTGCATAGAGTTTTGAAAACTGCCATCTACGAAGGCTGGCTACACAGCTGAAGAGATCACAGGGAGAAGTGACTTAGTGAGGCCATGGGGGGAAAGCAGAGGAAAGACAATGAGACTACATGGTGAAAAAAGCGCAGACATCCAGCAGCCCACCTGAACTCAGCCTTCCAGCCATCTTCACCAAAGCACCAGACCTGGGGTGTCATTTTGGATGTTCCAGTGTAGCAGAACCCCCAAGTGAGTGCAGCCCCATCTGATATTACATGGAATGTAACTGCTCCATTGAGTCCAATCAGTCCACAGAATCATAACAGATGAATATAGTGAAGCCTCTAAACTTTAGAATGGTTTATTATGCAACCATCACAGGTATCTGTGGGCTATGTTATTATTTGGGAAAGAAATTGCTACTTCCTAGCTTTTTTACTTTTTATTCTGAAATAATTTCAAATATAGAAAAATGTTGCAACTACTTCTCACCTTGATCTTCCACTTACTCTTTTTAAAAATAACCTGAGAATAAGTTGTGGACATGATGCTCCATTATCCTTCAGTATTTCAATTTATATTTCTTGAGTGCAAAGATACAGTACAATAATCAAAATCTGAAATATTAGCATTAATCCAATAACATCATTTAATCTTTGGACCCAATTCAAATCTCACCCATCATCTCAATATGCCTTACAGGTCCAGGATTCAATCTAAGATCATGTGTTGTATTTAGTTGTCATGTTTCTTTCATCATCAATCCAGAATAGTTTCTTGATTTCTTAGCTATCTTCTTGACTTGATAATTTTGAAGAGTACAAGCCAATTACCTTTCAGTATGGTCCTTAATTTTTTTTTTAATAAGATTTATTTATTTATGCATACAAGCACTGGGGTACAGGCCAGAGGTGTGGGGGGTGAGAGGATTCACCACAGAAAGCCGGGAGCAGAACAGGTAGATCAACGGAAGTACACTGCTGAGGGGAGCAGCGGGCACAGCAGGAGAGGTCTGCCGCACCATGTGGGTCCCCTCCCTGGCCGGCGGCAGGGATCGAACTCGTGCTGCAGTGGCTGCGGTTTGCTTCATAGTGCGTTGCTTAACCCACTGCGCCACCAGGGAGGCCCTGGTCCTTAATTTTGAGGAGTAGTCTCATGTTTCTTTATAGTTTACCCATTTTAGCAAGAATGTCACAGAATTTCAATTCTGTCTAGTCTCCAGGCATCATGTGAGGAGATGCATGATGTGAATTTGTTCCATTAATATTAATGTTAATTTTTATTATTTAGTTAAATGGCCAGGTTCTCCACTATAAAATGATTAATAACTATTTTGTGGCAAGAATTTTTGAGACCATGTGAAAATCTTGTCTATCATCAATTTTTGTCACCTATCATCCACTAATTATTTTAACCTGAATAAATTATTACGGTGACCATTACAAATGAGGATTTTCTAATCTATCATCTCTTCCAGGTTTATTAGGAAAAATAGAGTTTTCTTTTCTCCTTTAGCAATGAATTAGCCCTGGAGTCAGTCATTTCATCAAGAGCTTGATTTCTTTTAGTGGATAATGCTATCTAGAAATCAAGATCTAAATATGCTCATTGTTATCTGAATGCCATTGTTTCTAGTCTTGTTCAGTGAACAGAGCTCTCTTTTTCTCTCTCTCCCTCTCCTTACCCCAAACCTCCACTACTATATTGCAGGGTATATTATAGTCTTCCCAGTTGCCATTGTTGCAACTCCCTTCTCTGACAGTGAGAATTTAGGTATTTATTTGCTTACTCCCTGAACACCAACATTTACCACTTACTGGGTACCAATGGAAGGCTCAGTTCCAGTGAAGGGGTAAAAGAAGAGAAAAGGCTCCCCCCACACCGATGTGTCAGAACTGTAAGCAATTTATATTAGCAAACATTGATATATGTTCAAATATTTGACCATGTTGTTCACAGACCACTCATTTTCTTAAATAAAAGATGAGCTAAGTTTGCTTAACAGAGCAGCTCATGTATTTATTTAGTGGCATCTCAAAGTGGGGAGACACATTGGACTATAAGCTAGGTGGAGCTGGGTTAATTTCTGTTTTTAACACTTAGTGGAGCAATCTGGGGTAAATTTCTGAATTTACTTCTCTGAAGTACAGTTTGTTCTTCTGTAAAGTCATGAATGAAAGACATTATTGTTTTTAGGATTAAATGAGGGAATGTAGATGCAATAGATTTTGAGATTTTAAACGTGGAATAAAAATTGTTACTTAAAAGTTACAAGTGGGTTCTGCTGGTTAAGAGGGAAGATTGGATATACACATTGGGAATAGATAGCCTTCCTCTGTTCTGGAAAAGTTGCCACTTAGTTTTTAAGTTATACTAATATTTACAAAGAATCCACCTATTGTTCTTGGGAGGAAAATTGAATGCACCAAATTGATTCAAATATAGTAGGTTTTGATCAAGAAATTATGCGTTTGGTAATATAAATTGGGTATTTCTTTTAGTGACCGTGATGGGAAAACTATTCCTTTCCTCTGTGAATTCAGCCTGCCTCATGCCTTTAAATTATTCCTTGTTTGGGGACAGTTGGGTATTCTGCCCCCTCCCCCCAATTTGTGGGCTATTACACATAGTTTTTAAGGCTGAATAATTCCTGTCTAATAACCTAATCCCTGTCTCATGAGATCGGGCTATGCTTCTGACTCCTAGATTCTGTGAGATTTTTAAAAAGATTAATTAATTATATTTGACATCATTGGTATTCCCCAGGGAGTTCCCACCACCATTTCACCTGTGCACCATCACCTCAGTCCCTTGTGCTCTTTCTGCCCTTATCCCCATTTTTGCCCTCTGTGAGATATTTTTTTATCTATACAATACATGACTTTTAATTTTTCTTTATTATCTGGTTTAAGTTTATTTGATTTCTAAGACTGCTACATGTGATAGAGAGTAGCTAAGGGGAGAATAACTTTTACTTCCTGATGCCAGATCATGGATAACCAAAGAAAGCCAGTGGGGAGGAGATGGGTCCCCTGCAGTAGTGATCGCCTCAGGGTCCCTGAGATTATGAGATGGGGAGGCCAGAATAGCAGAATTTTACAGGCTTATTTCTGGTCCTCCAATAGACAGTCCCCTCCTACTGGGTCACATTGAAGAGGTGACTTTGGTAATTAGAGGGATGAGAATTGAGTATTTGGTTTAGTATTGATACACACATCGGTGAAATTTGTAGTGCTAGGCTGGGGAGGCTCAAGCATTTGGGTTTCCTAGGTAAAATGATTGCTTCATGACAGGCCTACAATTAGTGCTAATTATTTCTCATCCACTTTAAGAGTCTCTGTGTTTTTATAAAATACCATCTCTAGGGTCACTAATTTCTGGCACAATCCCTCCTGAGCACATAAAGGATAATACAAATCTTCCTTGCTTAGGAGAATAAATTGCATTTTAGGAATTTTGCTCTGATGTGGCTCACATTCCTTTGCAGATTTTCATTAAAAATGATCAAACCAGGGGATTCTAAAACATGCTCATTATAAGTATTTTAGAAAAGGTAATAAAATAAAAATAAAATCTCTCTTAAAGAGCAAAGTTTGTATAGGTCATACACTATAGAGGAAAGAAGAGCTTTTCAAAATGAGTTCCCAAATAAAAATACCAAATATGTATCTGATGGATGATGTATATTAGGGGTGGTGGAAAAAGGAAACCTATACTTTTCTTTGGGTGAAGAATATCTTTAAAATCTTTATCTTTATCCATAGCTGGTGTAATCCATTTAGCATTTCTTTCTTTTCCCCAGGCCAGGACATAGACAAGACTGGAGAATGGCAATGTGTATTAATCAGAACCTGTCTGACTGCAGATTGGAGGATCCTAACAACTAGTTAAAGTCAAAGGGAATTTTTTGGTTCTCATGGCTGGGTAGTTGAGGGCAGCCTCTAGCATTAAACATAACTGGATTCAGAGACAGAAACAATGAGACAACTCTTCCCCTATCTTTGTGCCCTAGTTCTTTCACTGGTTTGACCTCATTTTTTTCTACTCCAGATAGGCCTTTGGGAAAATGGGTCCTAACACATTCAATTTCATATGTTTCAATGTGAGTAACTAAAATTATTCTCTCAATACCCATATATCAATTTCAGGGAAGGATTCTGATTGGCTCTGTGAGGGTTATATGTCCACTATTGAATGGTTGACTATTATGGAAGAGGTAGGATATTATGATTGGCCAATCCTAGTCATTTGGTAGTGGGAAGGAGAAGTGGTTAAGAATAGAGAAACTGATAATTAAGGGCCTCCCTGGTGGTGCAGTGGGTTAAGCAACGCACTACAAAGCAAACCGCAGCCACTGCAGCACGAGTTCCATCCCTGCTGCCGGCCAGGGAGGGACGGCCAGGGAGGGACCCACATGGCACGGCAGACCTCTCCTGCCTCGCCCGCTGCTCCCCTCAGCAGTGTACTTCAGTTGATCTGCCTGTTCTTCTCCTGGCTCTCTGTGGTGAATCCTCTCACCCCCCACACCTCTGGCCTGTACCCCAGTGCTTGTATGCATAAATAAATAAATCTTTAAAAAAAAAAAAAAAGAAACCGGTAATTAAGATTTCCAGCAGGGGGGCCTTCCTGGTGGCGCAGTGGGTTAAGCAACGCACTATGAGGCAGCTGGAAGTCACTGCAGCACGAGTTCAATCCCTGCTGCCGGCCAAGGAAGTGACCCACATGGTGCGGCAGACCTCTCCTACCTTGCCTGCTGCTGCCCTTGGCAGTGTGTTTCTGTTGATCTGCCTGTTCTGTTCCTGGCTCTGTCTCCAGTGAATCCTCTCACCCCCACGCCTCTGGCCTGTACCCCAGTTCTTGTATGCATAAAGAAATAAATCTTAAAAAAAAAAAAAAAGATTTCCAGCAGGTCATATGAGGGAGAGAAATTCTCTAAAACCAAAGGAGTATAAGTGTTGACAGAGGAAGGATAGATGAAACATATTTGAGTGTTAAAAGTTGTAGCTCACAGAGGATAAGAGGCAACATTCAACTTAGATTTTTCTACCTTTGGTCTGCTCTATATCTCTGTTTCTTGGTCTAATAACTACAATTTGCGTAAGCGGATGAGATTTTTTTTTCCTTTAGCTCTAAGCATATGATAACAATTCTTTTGTTTCTTTTTCCAGCATTTGAAGTTGCCAGACATCTTTGCTTAGTAATATCTAATAACAAATCATTATCTTTGGACAGGAAGAGACAATAGCATCTACAGTTAATATCCAAAGTTTGTGAGAAATGAATTTGTTTTTAATTTTGGAGCTCTCTAATTGAATTTCTTTAAGTTTCCTAAGTAGCAGATGGTTGTTTTTTTTTAAAGATTTATGCATACAAGCACCAGAGTACAGCCCAGAGGTGCGGAGGGTGAGAGGATTCACCACAGAGAGCGGGGAGCAGCACAGGCAGATTAACCGAAGTACACTGCTGAGGGGAGCTGAGGGGAGCTGAGGGGAGCTGAGGGGAGCTGCACAGGCGGATTAACCGAAGTACACTGCTGAGGGGAGCTGAGGGGAGCTGAGGGGAGCAGCGGGCACAGCAGGAGAGGTCTGCAGTGCCATGTGGGGGGGTCTGCAGTGCCATGTGCCCCCCCTCCCGGCCGGCAGCAGGGATCGAACTCATGCTGCAGTGGCTGAGTTGCTTCATAGTGCGTTGCTTAATCCACTGCGCCACCAGGGAGGCCCCAGTAGCAGATGGTTTTAACCAAGGTCTACATGGGAAAGAAGAGAGGACAAAGATAATGATTTAGCATTCTCTTTTTCACTTTATCCTCTTGATTTGGAGAACAGAAAAGAGATGGAAATGAAGAGGAAAGGTGGGCAATTTATTTGCTTTCTCTTCTTTGGCTTTTAGTATGGATGAAGGAAAGGAGTGTTCCAAGGATGGACCAAGAGTTCTGAACAGATCTGGGTTAAAGGGAGGATAATGGATAATAGGAGTTCTCATTCTGTAACTCTTAGGTAAAAGTGTCTGGAGAAGCTGCTCCATTTGGAGGTGGCTTGCTTGGATCTATTATGAATTCAGTAGAGAATCTAGTTAAGAACAGATTCATGAAGAACAGAATCTTGGACTGCTATGGGTACCAAAATCATCTAGGGCTATGTGAGGGTGTGTGTGGTGGTCCTATTCCTCCAATCTCTCTGAGACCCTGTCTTAACAGAGAGTCCTTACCTTCTATGTGAAATCATTGTTATTTGGGTTTCATCTCAATTCCAACATATGTTTAACACTTGCAGTTAATACATATGGCAGCACAATTAGCTGGTTAACCCAACCACAATTCCTAACCAATTTTTCTCTTGCCTACTTCCCATTTTAGAGGCTGTAAAAGCAAACTATACCTTCTAACCTCTCGATCCAGTTAGAAGACTCAAAGAAAGCATCCCAAGAAGCTTCCTAAAATGTTTTCCTCTCACTGATAATGAATAGAAATACTGAAAGGACCTCTTTGAGAAAACAAACATAGAATGAGACATTCAAATATTAAGGATGACAGAGTAAAAATTGAAAAGAGCTAGAATCTTTGAAGGCATCAGCTGATCTAAAGTCACCCTTTGACAATCTTAAACCTTTTTCTTATATAAGGAAAATAAGTCCTTATTTATTTATAATTCCCCACACATTTACCATTTACAGTACTCTTCATTCCTTTGTACAGATACCATTTTTCTTCTACCTGAAAGATTTCCTTTAACTTTTTTGTAGGCATGTCTACTAGTAAGAAACCTTTTTGGCTTCCCATGTCTGAGAAAGTATTTTACCATCATTTCTGAAAGTTATTTTCACTGGGCACAGGGAGTCTAAGACTGAAAATTTTTTTCAGTGCTTTAAAGATCTTACTTTACTAACTTCTGCCTTTCATTGTTTTCAAAGAGAAATCTAATGTCCTACTTATCTTTGCCCCTCTGGCTGCTTTCATTATTTTCTCTTACTGGTCTTAAGCAATTTGATTATTATGTGTGTTGATGTAACTTTCATTATGTTGCTGCATGTAGAGTTTCATGATTTTCCTGAATCTATAGCTTTATGGTTTCCATCAAATTTAAGGAAAATTATTTATTTATGTGTATCTTTTCTACTTTTCTCAACACCTCTTTCTTCCATTGACTGTGCATATGTTAGGTGGTAGGAAAGGGTCCCAACCACCTCATTCAAACTATTTATTTATTTTAAGTAGTCTTTCTTCCTGGGTTTTTTTTTTTTCAAGCCTCACATATTTATTAACCAGTATTAAGTCCCAACATATAATACCAATATGATTTCATGCCTTTAGAGGGAAGGTATTTCCTATGTGCATGGTTTCTGTAAGACCTTCATCTTAAGCAACTTTAAAATGAAATATTTCATTTAGAAGTCTGGACCTCCCTTCTTCAGCATGCTATTGTCTACATTCTCTGAGGAGAACAAACCATGAATACCTAAAAACAAATTTAATAATCTAGATATATCTCTGTGTAAAAAGCAATATATTTTATTGAAGGAACACAAAACAAAACCTTTATAATCATCACATACAAAAAGTTATTTTTGGAAACACAATTTGCAACCACTTTTGAGTGTGGAATTTAAAGACTTTTTTTCTCAAAATCTACTCAACTACAAAATTGATCCTCTAAAGTCTGAAAGTGACCTGTTAATAAGAAACTTATGTCTATATACCCTAGATTTTGCTCTAGTGCACACCAACATCCAGCTGATGTCTTCATTAGCTGCTTTTAGCACGTATGAATGATGGCGGTTATAGCTGGCAGAAAGCTGAGTTGCTGCGTGCTATGCAATCAGATTGTGTAATATACTTACAGTTAACAGTTTAGTTAGCAAACTGTGAACAAGAAAGAAAGTTAGAGAAGACATTAAGAACTCCTAAATGAAGCTGGAAGGGATGAGAGATAAATGGGTACTATGCCTTGTGTAAGCATTTTGTTAAATTTATAAATTTTAGTATTTCTCTTAAATGAATTTATCAAAACATGGCATTCCTCTACCAGCCAAGGAAATTTTCTTTATTAAAAACACAGAAGTACACACTATAGCAAGTACTGTTCTACAGATGCAGGTTAGTATTCCAGATCTTGGATTTATTGCATGTGAAACTCAAATTCTTTAGCCCCATCACAGACTTACTGAAACAGAGTATTCTGGGAAGTGCCTAGAAATTTGTAAAACTTCTTTCAGTTGATTGTGAGGTGTATGTAAGTTTTAGTACTGTGCAAATGTTACCAATGTATATTAATCAGTAGTATTTCAGTTGTCAGTGACAGAAACCCAACTTAAGTTAACTAACTAACATAAATGAGAAGAAGAAAATTTTTAGTCATGGCTTACTCCAGTGACACAAATGATATCATCGAAGACTTTCCATATGCTACATAGTTTTCTCCACTTCATGGGAAAGAAAGCTTTTATCAGGCTACAGTTCATGATCTGGAGGTAGAGGAAAGAGAAAGAGGGTAACTATTCTAATAACTCAGCATGAGCTTTAAGTTCTTAAGAGTCTCTGTACAGCCATGGGTCTCATAATTATCACTGAGTTGGAAAAGGGTGGTTTCCATGTGGTTACATGGAAAACTGCTCACAATCACTTATCATCAGGGAAATTAAAATCAAACCCATAATGAAATACTACTACAAACCTAGCAGAATGGCCTATAGCAAAAATGACCAGAAACAATAAGTGCTCACGAGAATGTGGAGAAAGAAAAACACTCATATAACACTCATACATTGTTGGTGGGAATGCAGACAGGACTTGGAAAGCAGTATGGAGATTTCTCAAAATTAAAAATATATCTACCATATGATTCAGCAATTCTATTCCTAGGTATCTACTCCAAAAAAGTAGAAACATTAACTAACATAGAACACTCTTAGGTTCACTGTAACATTATTTGTAATTGTTATAGAAACAATCTAAGTGCCCAAGGACAGAGGAGTGGATTAGAAAATGTGATAAATGTACACAAGGGAATACTATTCAACTATGGAAAAATAAAAAAGATGAACTCTTGCCATTTGTGACGACATGCATAGAACTGGAGAGGATTATGCAAAGCAAAATAAGTCAGGAGAAAGACAAATACCAGACGGTTTCACATATCTATGGAATATAGAGAAACAAAGGGTCAGAAAAAACCAAACTAATAACACACTCTATAAAACTGACTAAAATCTAGATTACAAAAGAGGAGGGGAATAAACACAGTGAAAGGAGGCATAATGGACTATGAAGGAGGTCTGTGGATGACTTGGAGGTAGGTGTGGTGTAAGGCTACGCATTTGAGGAGGAATAATCTTATGCCTCTGAATCACATACAGTGTTAAATACCTATGTTACCACAATAAAGGAAAATAAAAGATGCAAAAAAAAAAAAAAAAGGGATACGGTTAGCCTTCGAACATCTCAAGTAGGTTCTGTTAGCAATTAGGATTTTATCATCAAAGATGGTACAAGTAAGTACAAAATGGTCTGAAGGAGGCAAGGAATTCATCAACATGGATTAGTGGTTCTGAAAGTGGGTTTGGGGCCACTTCAAGTCCCTGAGATACTTTTAGGGGGTCCACATTACTTTTCATAAAAATGTTATTATGTTGTACTTGAAGGGATGTTGTAATTTTAAAGTGCATAAAGTTTTACCTAAATTTTAAAAGTAATAAATATTGATACATATCATTATATAAACTTCTGGGCCTCCAGATTGCCAGTTTATCCTGCAGATATTAGGATCTGCCCTCCTTCACAATGACGAGTCAAATCCTTATAATCAGTATCTTTGGTTCCTATCTGTTTCTTAGGAGAATCCTGAATAACATACTCAATAACTGAAAAATTCTAAAAGCAGTCTGTTTTCAGGTGAAGATTACGTTAAAAATAGAATTTTCACTGAAAACACCTCTTTCCTCTTTCTATCTCTCCTTCTCTTTTTCTTTCTCCATCTCTTTAATGTCAAGCTCCTTACGTTGTTCCCCAGAGTTCCAGATTTTATATCATGAAAACAAAAATGGCTATAGATATTTCCTATTTTCACATTATAACTTCGGGGGAAAAAAAGCATGTCTCTGATAGCTCCTGTAGTTGAGAGTCACTCTTTCTTATAATGGACTAATTGGATCAATTGCTCATTCCTGAACCAATCGCTATGATTGGTGGAGAGACTACTGAGTGGTTCATGCCTGTCAAGGACTACCTTTGGGGCTGTGCCCTTGGATATCAGAAAGGAGCAAGTACCTAAGTCAGGAAAGTAAAAGGTTTCCCACCTATGAGAGAGTGTGGGTATTTAATACATTTAGCTGAGTCCTAAAAGGAGCAAGGATAGATAAATTTTGGATGGACAGGGCCTGCCCTGGTGGCGCAGTGGGTTAAGCAATGCACTATGAAGCAGACCACAGCCACTGCAGCATGAGTTCGATCCCTGCTGCTGGCCAGGGAGGGGACCCACATGGCGCAGCAGACCTCTCCTGCTGTGCCCGCTGCTCCCCTCAGCAGTGTGTTTCTGTCAGTCTGCCTGTTCTGTGTCCTGCTCTGTCTAGTGGATACTCTCACCACCCCCACACCTCTGGCCTGTACCCCAGTGCTTGTATACATAAATAAATAAATCTTAAAAAAAAATTTTTTTTTGGATGGACAACTAGCACTTTTATACTAACAACAAAAGTGGAATTACTACACTTGTTTCTGATAATGTGTGGCTTTTCACTTAGGTTTGGGTATGGTCTCACTTTCTGTCTTATTTGCCTCCACTGGCAGGTTATATTTTCTAAATATAACGTGATATTTTCTAAATATCAATGTGACATTGATACTTTTCCATCAAAGAGTTGGCCTATGTTTCCTTCCTGGAATCTGGACTGATCTGTTTATGACTTAGGTGGGAAGTGGTATTTGTGAATTGCAAAGTTAGGTTAGGAAGGTGATACAACTACCTAGCTACTAATCTCTTGGGAGGCAGGCCTTCGGATTTCAAGTCTGGCACTTCCTGCTGAACATTGCCAAGATGGTGTTCAAGTGCCTCATGGAGATTGGTCAGGTGGTCTGTGACTTCTTTGGGCTTTAGTTTGGGAAACTGGTCACAGTTGGAGATGTTATTGATCACAGTGGGGCTTTGGTTGATAAACTTTACATGCAAGTTCAAACGTGTGAAGTCTGAAAGTGTGAAGTTTGACTGACTTTTGTTCTCAAGTTCCTACATTCTGCCTGCCAGAAGTATATTCAACAAGCTTAACAGGAGGTGGCTATTAATACAAAATGGATTGCCCCAAGATTGGTCAAGAATATTGAAACCAGAGAAAGGAAAGTCAAGATGACAGATTTTGATGACTACAAAATCACTAATTGAGATTGCGTTAAGAAGCTTTAAAAGGCAGCGCTCCTGAAAGTTCCTTCCAAAAAGAACTTGTTGCTAAGGGTGCAGCTACAGCAGCTGCTGCAGTTTCCAGCAAAAAAAAAAAAAAAAAGAAAAAAAAGACGACCACTGCAGCCAAAAAGTCTCCAGCCCAGCGGTTTCTTACCCAGAAAGCTGCAGAAGCAGAACTAGAATGCCAGAAGCAGGGCCTCCAAAAGCTCAGATGGGTCAGAAAGCTCCAGCCCAGAAACTACCTGTTACAAAGATATTTGGCAAGAAAGTGTAAGAGCACACCAGGCTATTATAAAAGTAATGAAGGTTTGTTTTGACACACTGGCTAGTCTAAAAACAAACAAACAAACAAAGAAGCCTGGCTACACTGAAACCTCCAGGCTTAAGAGACCATGGGAGGAACTACAAAGAAATATTATAGAAAGAGATGCCTGAGAGTCTCTGTCTCATTCAAGCCCCCAGCTTTTCCAGTCCAGGTGTCAGATGTGTGAGTGAGGAAGTTCTGAGAAGACTCCAGTTGTAGTTATGATCAGACTGTGACCTCTTGAGAGATGCTGAATTATACCTTCTGACATGGTCACTTCCAAGTTCCTGTGCCACAAAACACAAGAAAGAATAAAGGATTATTGTTTTGGAGTTATTTATATGCAGTAATAGAGACTACTACACCTCTTCATAATATTGGATTCAACAAGCTCAGGATAAAGGAGAGAGTGCCTACTGGGAAGGCAACCAAAGATGCTTGCCCTCTCATAAGCAATAATTGTTTGAAAATAACAATTTAATGCCTACCAAAATGAAAACTCCAAGGCTATTTTTCAAAGCATTATTTACAATAATGAAAAGTTGGAGACAGGGTGATATTTAAATGAATTATGATTTTTACAAATTCAAATATTATATGGCTATAAATTGACTATAAAATCATGTTTTGAAAACTATTCAATGCCATGATCATATTCTTTATATAATAATTTTAGGTAAAAATAGCAGGCATTAAAATAGAATGCTATAAAAGGGTAAATTTTTCGACATGCAAATTATCTCAGTAAAAATTAGTGTGAGAAAAAAATAAACACACAAAAATATGAGAAGAAAAAGAACTGAGAGTGATAAGGTGTCATTAGTAATTATCTCTGCGAACTAGAATTTTACATACTTTTTCATAGTCTTCTTTGTAGCTTTCTCAAACAATGTAGAGGTTGAAGTGCAATAAAAGGTGAGAAAATTGGGAAAAGTTTAAAGGTGAAAATGATTTAAGTTCACATTGAATTTTTTTTTTTTAAAGATTTATTTATTTATGAATACAAGCACTGGGGTACAGGCCAGAGGTGTGGGGGGTGAGAGGATTCACCACAGACAGAGCGGGGAGCAGAA
>JAGFMF010012072.1:2012935-2027860 GCA_019455555.1 Galemys pyrenaicus | reverse complement strand
GCTCTCTGTGGTGAATCCTCTCACCCCCCTACACCTCTGGCCTGTACCCCAGTGCTTGTATGCATAAATAAATAAATCTTTAAAAAAAAAAAAAGAAAGAGATAGAATTGTATTTGCTAATAGTAAAAGATAACCAGGGGATTTTAAGGGGAAAATATAAAATTCCAGGAAAATGTTTAATCCCTTTTATTTAGAAAATATATATATTGGGCCTCCCTGGTGGCGCAGTGGGTTGAGCAACGCACTATGAGGCAGACCGCAGCCACTGCAGCACGAGTTCGATCCCCGCCTCCGGCCAGGTTGGGGACCCACATGGCACAGCAGACCTCTCCTGCCTTGCCCGCTGAGCTGCTCCCCTCAGCAGTGAACTTACGTTGATCTTCCTGTTCTGCTCCCTGCTCTGTCTCTGGTGAATCCTTTTACCAACCACACCTCTGGCCTGTACCCCACCTCTTGTATGCGTAAATAAATAAATCTTAAAAAAAAAATAGAAAATATATATTTACTGGACCTCCCTAGTGGCGCAATGGCTTAAGCAACAGCCTATGAAGCAAACCGCAGCTACTGAGGCAGAGTTCGATCCCTGCCGCTAGCCAGCCGGGGAGGTGACCCAGGTGGGCAGCAGACCTCTCCTGCTGTGCCCGCTGCTCCCCTCAGCAGTGTATTTCAGTCAATCTGTCTGTTCTGCTCCCCACTCTGTCTCTGGTGAATCCAGTCATCCCCCCCATACCTCTGGCCTGTACGCCGGTAGCTTGTATATTAAAAAAAACAAAGAAAATATATATCTATAGAAAATGGTTATTGTTAACAGGAGAAAGAGTGGAGCATGTGTGAATGAATGGGAATCCTCATGTTTCTCTAAGCACTTGTTGTTTGACTGTTTTACAAAAAACGTTTTAATGTAGTGCTCAGAGGAAATGGAAAGAGTATTTTGTGGCCCTTACGTGAAGGCTAAAGTTGGGCAGGTGGGGAGACCTATGGCTTCTAGGTCTCCCCAGAGCCCAGCCTAGCCTGAGGTGAGGAGACCCCGCCCCGCTGAGGTGATTCTGCGGAGGGGCGGAGCTCTGCAGAGTCGGGGTGGGAGGCGGTCCCCGGGGGCGGGGCCACCGACTCCGGCCGCACACTCCGCTCCCACCATGCCCTTATAAGGAGCGCCCGGCGTTGAGCTCGGGAATCCGGTCGCAATCCCTACGGCGCAGCCCCAATCCCAGGCCCCTCCCTTGGGAATGGGGGCGGGGCGGGGTCTTGGCGGCGCGGCGGCGAGGGCGGAGCATATAGAAGTTTGACCAATAGAAGTGGTGGCAAAGGTCTGAGCGGCGCTGTCATTGGGCACGGCGAGACGAGGAGGCGGGGCGCCCCTAAAGCTGGTTACGGCAAGGGAAGCCCTGACTCGGTAGTCGCTCAAGGAGTCTCTCAGCGGTTTCCCGGCCGCGCGCTTCCCAGTTCTGTGTAGCCCGCGGTTCGCCGCCCCGCTAGCCGCCGCGATGCCGGTGTTTCATACTCGCACCATCGAGAGCATCCTGGAGCCAGTGGCGCAGCAAATTTCGCACCTGGTGATTATGCACGAGGAGGGCGAGGTGGACGGCAAAGCCATTCCTGACCTCACAGCGCCCGTGGCTGCGGTGCAGGCAGCCGTCAGCAACCTCGTCCGGGTGAGTGCGTTGGGCCTGAGGTGTGGAGCGGAGGCGGGAGCCATCCCAGGGGTCCGGGTACGCCTTGTTGCTCTCCTTCACGCACTGGCTGCTTGTAGCTTTGCGCGTGGGCTTTAGAGCCAGATGGCCAAGGGTTCAAAATGTCACACCCTCGCTCGCACCGTGACCTTGAACGAGCTCCTGAGACTCCGGGCCTCAGTTTCCTCATCTGTGAAGTGGGGGCAGTCTTAACAAATGCCTGCCTTGCGGGTTGTTAAGAAGATTCCGCGAGATGATATTTGTAAATATCATCTGCCGTAGTGCATAGCCCACAGTAGGTGCTCAGTTAATAACAGTTGTTAGGATGTGTGCTGCTCCTTTCCTTCAGTCTGCTGTCTGTCGCCCGACACGTTGACAGCCTTGCTCTAGTCTGCTTTATAGCCTTCCCTAGTCTGGCCAATGGCCGGCGGGCTCTCCTACTGATTCTTTTCAGAGATTTTTATTTGAGCCACGTTCTTCTTTCTAATACTTCTGCCCCCACACCCAGACACTTGCCTCACGCGTCAGCTCTCCCGCCTCAGGCCCTTTTGTCCGCTTTTCTCACTTGCCAGTCCCTCGCCTGTCTCCTCCCTTCCTGGGCATTCTACTTCTGCTTACACCTCCGGCACTCTCAAACACCGGGTACTTTCTTTATGCTGTAATTAATGACCGCGAGTCCCTTTCCCGCTTTCCTTTGATCCCGCTGCTTTTCATTTTCTTCCCTCTCTTGGAGATTTCCACCTGGTTTTACCTGCTGTCAAGCGGCTTCCTTCCACTGGGGTCTTTCCACACTCTTGGGCCCTCCTCTTCAGCCCCTCCTCCTAGTAGGAAGCAAGATGGAGCTGCTGGGAGAGGCCTGTGGAATCTGGAACCCACGGGCTCCTGATGAAGGGAAAGATCTGGCGTCTTTTCCCCAATCCACAACTTTGCTGGGTGGCTAAGTGGCTCTGCAGATTACTGTAACACACAGCTGTGACAATAACTGAGGTGATTCCTAGGAAGGCAGAGCTCATTCAGAAATGGGAAAAAAAGTTCTGTGATCAATCTTCTAACGCTCCTGGCTAATACCACATATTTCTTTAACATCCTTTGTGAGTGACTCAGACTGCTGCTGCTTGTGAGGAACAACTCTGGAAAAAGTTCATACTGCTCCCCCACAGAGCTGTGTAAATAGTGTGTGTCAGGGTTGTTGGGAGGTTGGGAGGCAACTGTAGATCTGGGTGAGGCTTGGGTTACTTATCTGATTAGAGCACTTTAATGCACTAGAGGCACTTCAGCTGAAGGTCTTAGTCTTCAGGGTCCCTTGAACTGTCTCAGGCAGTTCAGGAAACTGGTAGCTAGGTAAACAAGAAGACACTACTGACTAAATTCCAGATCTACCTTCTCTATAGACTTAGTAAAAACCTATTCTGTAAGCATAATGATGTGTTCAAAATGTCTGATTCTACATTGTTCTTGTTCTTTTTATAATACAGTTAAATCTAAGACTCCAGAGTACATTCTTATGTAGTGTTGTCTAACATGGCTGCATTCCAGGACTCCATTTCTCAACAAATAGGAAACAATGTAAAGAGACAAGGTAATAGTGTCCCTCCATGGAGTACTTCAGGAAATGAAGTCTTAAAACCACATGTTGTACTTGGAACAGAACTAGTATAGTTTAGGGATTTGTATCTGGTTAGGCTATGTAGAGAAATATTATTTATTAGCTTCAGTGCCATGAATTAATAAGAATTGAATGTTTGCTGTATAGGGAGCTTTGCAGTAAGCTGCTTGGGGTGTTGTTCTCAGCTTGGGGTGTGTATCAGAGTCAACAGTGGGACATTTTAGAAATAAAGATATCCAGCCCCCTCCTTGAAGTTGCTGAGGAGCTCTTCAGGGGTCATTTTATTTTTAATAAGCCCCATAGGTGATTGTGATATACACTCTTAGGAAGCACTCTGACAGACACAATGAGACAAATACAAAAGAAATAAGGCCAGTCAGAAGCCACTAATAATAATAATAATACATATAGTTACATACTTACCAGTACTGACAAAGAAAGTAAGTTGTTAGGATTGTACTGATAAATAGCTAATGGTGAATAAGTTACTTACAGGTTACAGCAAGATTGTCTTCATTAGCTTGGAAAGCAAGTTGAGAGAGAAATTGGAAATGAAGTCAGCACATGGCATGGGCAGATTCACCTAAGATTTTAGTCAATAAGATGAACAAAGAGTATAGGAGGAAAATAGTGAGAATAGTATATGAGAGACTATATAGGCTGTGTTTTGGGAGGCCTTACCCTTTGCTTAGAATTCTCAGTGACATTTACAGCCATTAGATAAATGCTGCTGAGTATTGTGAAGAATCATAGCCATCTGTCAAGTTCTCAACTAAGTTGTGCCTAGGGAACAGGCCTCATTTGATACTTATTTATGTACTCCCAGTTCCTGCCTTCACCATTGTCACACAGGATGACTCTATAAGTGTTGTTGAACAAAAGAAGGAGTTATGTGAAGGGGGGTGAATTAGAAAATGTTTTAAATTGGCTTCTTGTATAGGAAATGCTGGCCTGGACTTTGGGTATGGGAGGAAAATGAAGAAAGCATGAATTAGAAATATAGTAGGATTATTAGAACTTCATATAGCGCTCTTAGATTTTGCTAGGAAAATATAGTGTTATTATAATGTAACAAAACTGATTTTTGAATAAACTGAAACTTTTATAATTGACTTTTCTTTTAGTTTCCTTGGGAGGCTCTATCTTTATTCTTGTGCTTTTCTTTCAGATTATGAATGTCAAATTAGTCTTGTTTTTTTGGTCAAGAAAATTTTATCTCAATGAACATTAATTAGCCTTCTTCATACTTTTTGTACACTCTTGAATCTAAATGACTTCTGGATATTTCCAAAATTAAAATTTGCTAAATGAAAATAAAATTCTCAATTGCTAAGCAGTCATTTTCCTATCAAATAGGTATTTCCTAAGAGCACCCCTTTAATATCAAAGCAATCAGTGTGATACTGGGCAGTATGTATAATATTGGGTTAAAAGTTCTAAGTGGCTCCAAGAAATGAACTGCTATGGAAGTTCAGAAGAAAGTGAGATTACTTTTGAAGGGAGTATTGGGAAGACTTCATGGAAGGTGTAACATTTAAGCTGACCTTAAAAACAGATGGGATTTGAAAGATGTAGTAAGAATGATATTACAAGAGTAAAGAACTACCCAGACCAAGGGCACAGAATTATGGAGAATCTGAGGACCAAATTTTGACTTAGGGTATCTTTTTGGGAGGCAAGAGTCATTTGGATTTGTAATTTCATGAATATCATTAAACAAAAATAATCTGGTCATTTTATATATGTATAACTGAGTCATCACTTTCATTCCATACAGGGAATGTTGGGGGGTGGGTATTGAATGAGAATAGAATAGTTACCTATATGTACTTTTTTAAGGGATTCTCAGTAAGATCATTAAAAATAAAACAGCTTTGTTGAAATATAATTCACATACCATACAGTTTATGCATTTAAAGTATACAATAATTCGGTTGGTATTTTTTTTTTGGCATATTGACAAAATTGTGCAGTCATCACTGTCTTATGAATTGAGGACATTTTTTGTGTCAGAAAGACACCTTATAGCCATTAACTGTCATTCATTCTTTCCCATTGCCTGCCTCCCCAGCCCTAGGCAACCAGCAATCTATTCTCTGTCTTTTGAGTTTGCCTATTCTGGACATTTCATATACATGGGATCATAATATCTGTGTTTCTGACATGTTTCACTTAGTATGTTTGCAAAGTTCATTCATGATTATTAGATGTATCATTAGTTGTATCAGAACTTCAATCCTTTTTATTGTTGAATAATATCCCATTGTATTCCAATAATAAAACATGGAGGTAGGTTAGGTGAGAGGAGGATGAGAAAGGGATAGAGGAGGGGTTTAAGAAGTCCCAGAGATGGGACTCAGTGAGCAGTGTCACAAAGTGAGAAGTTTTAGACTGCCTATCTTATACCATGGTTTATAAATTTCCCTTTTTTAACATTGACGTGGTCCATTGAAATCTGTCAGTTACTCTTTGATGCCACCATAGAGCCATGCCAGTTAATTAATGGAGTTTCAGACACTTTACCATCTTTATTGCATCTGAGAGCATATGTTGTAACTACTCCTTGGGCTCATGAAATATTTATTTTGGGAGATTTCGTGGTCTTGACTTTTATGAACATTACCCATATAGCATACCAGCTGTGGAACAAATAGCAGTGTTGTCTTTGTGCTGATAGAAGGAAAAGACTGTTCTGCTCTTAAGAGATCAGCAGTTAATTTTTTCATTTGTAAATTTTTATTATAAACATCAGAAATCATTTTTTGCAGTTAATTTTTTCATTTGTAAATTTTCATTATAAACATCAGAAATCATTTTTTGCTTTAATTTTGGTTGATGTTAGATTTATTTCAGCTAAAATAAGTAACAATTTTATATAACAGGCCCATGTGTGATTTTCTTCTTAATACTTCTATGTATTTTTGAATCTTTAAAATGAACATATAATTTTATTAAGGAACAATAAAGTAAAAAATAAAACATATAATCCTTTATAGTTTATAAAATACTTTCAGTATATATCCTTTTTTTTTTTTTTAAAGATTTATTTATACATACAAGAGCTGGGGTACAGGCCAGAGTTCAGAGCGGTGAGAGGATTCACCAGAGACAGAGTGGGGAGCAGAACAGGCAGACTGACTGAAACACACTGCTGAGGGGAGCAGTGGGTGAAGCAGGAAAGGTCTGGTACACCATGTGGGTCCCCTCCCTGGCCGGTGGCAGGGATGGAACTCAAGCTGCAGTGGCTGTGGTTTGCTTCATAGTGCATTGCCCAACCCACTGCGCCACCAGGGAGGCCCCAGTACATATCCTTTTAACAGTGCTTTAAGATAGATATTTGCTGTGGTCCTAATTGTACAAATGAACATACTATATATAGGTCAGAGAAATTAAGTCACCTGCCTACAGTGTCACACATTTTGTCAATGGTGGAGGTTGACTCAAACTCTATTTCTCTTACTCTGGATCCTTGTTTTTCACTCCACCATTCTATGTGTACTTAGAGCAGAGTTGATAAATATCAGTGGAAATTTTCCACTTAGAATCAGAAACAGCAAGGATTCTGTTAGTCATATAGTTTCTGTTTGTCTTAGATCTGGCAAGACAATATGTTTGGCATGACGTGCATTAAGAGCATAAATGAAAAGAATAATATGGAGGTAGGGTTGTTTGTTTTATAGTCATACTCATTTTTCCAGCTTTTCCTTTTTAAAAAACATTAGGATCAGGCACAGATAAGCACAGAAAGTATTTATGCCTGCAAAACAGATAAAGACTTTTTATAGGATATATGGCCATGTAGTGAAAGTCTAATAGAACTAAATAGTATTTAAAGCAGGCTTGTAGGATTTCTGTATTTAAATAGTATTTAAAGTAGGTTTTTAGATTCTTTAGGGAACCATGAAGTTTCATTTGAAAAACTTTGTAAATCAAAAGTGATTTGAAGAATGAGTCAGATGTGAACTTTGTTCCAATAATGCTTAACATTTACTCATGTCAATCAGAAGATTTTTGGAGCTTGTATGTTTCTACAACTGTTTAAAATTTGAATGGAGCCCCAGTTTAATATTTGTTTATAACTATGTTTACATAGTGCAAAGTTGGGATTTTCTAAAACTATTTTATAAATAACACTGGTTTAGTTCTAAGTGGGCTTAAGAAAAGTTAAACGTCCATGATATCACCATTATATTGTGAAGTGGTTTCTTCTATTACAGTCCAGAAGAAAATACAGCACTAAGGCAACTACTTTTTGGAATGGGACTTATTTAGACTTAAATATTTTAGGTAAGTTTATTTTAAAAAGTTTAGTCACTATATACACTTATATAATTACTGGTCATTTGCAGATATATACAGTGCTTATGTTTTATATATATTGCAACTGAGAGGGTCATTACTTTTAAAATCTTCTGAAACTTCCTAGTCTTTTACTCTACACATAGGATTAGGGGAGAATGGGAATATTATTATCCTCAGGCTATAGTCCAACATAGTTCATATGCACTCTCTTGAGACAGTCTTAATACATGGTCAGTGTTACATAGTTTTCCGTAGCGGGAACCATGACTACTGTGTTCACCCAGACTGGTTATAGGTGTGCACTGTAACTTTTTTTTTTTTTAAAGCTAAATGAACATATATATAGAATTAACTTTTTATGTACAAAATACTGTAGTGGGAATTTTTACGCAAAGAATATTTTCCATTTCCACCTTTCAGGCATCTGTGAACAGTCTCATTGAATTAAAATGGACTTTATCTGAAAGAAGTAGAATATATACTAAGAAGGAGGAATGAATGGCTAACTGCCCATTGTTTGAGATAACAAAAGTGTTCAGGCTATTTTGGGTTGTGGTTCTCTGTTTCAGAGTCATTTCAACTATGCAGGCCACTTACTAATTATAACAATGAGGATATGTTGCCTCCTATTGAAAGTGTCATTGGGATTTTGCATTCTTTTTAAATTAGTTTTTTTTTTTAATTTCACAGTTTAGACCAGGTGTTGATATATTATTTGGAGACCTGCTAGTTACTGGGTAGTATTATACTATGACTTATGCATTCCTCATTAACAGATCTTTATTTCCTTTAACCATATAGGAGACAAAGATATGATAAAGTTGATTGGCTGTATTGTTCGTGCTTGATGTAGATCCAACCTTTTCATTGAATTTTTTGTCATAGTTGTGACGATGGGTATGTTTTTACATATTAAATCAGCATTAGGGCAGAATCAAAAAAAGTAGCAGTCTTTAGTGAGCAGATGTCAGAGATGATCTGGTATTACAGCAAGGATTCTTCCTAGAAAAATGCCATGTGCTCAGGACTCTTTCAACCAGCTCATACTATTTCAGACAGTTTGCCCATAGAAGAAAACCTAAATTTCTTTTTTTTTTTTTTTAAAGATTTATTTATGCATACAAGCACTGGGGTACAGGCCAGAGGTGTGGGAGGGTGAGAGGATTCACCACACAGAGCAGGGAGCAGAACAGGCAGATCAATGGAAGTACACTGCTGAGGGGAGCAGTGGGCACAGCAGGAGAGGTCTGCCGTGCCATGTGGGTCCCCTCCCTGGCCGGCGGCAGGGATCGAACTCCAGGGATCGAACTCGTGCTGCAGTGGCTGCTGTTTGCTTCATAGTGTGTTGCTTAACCCACTGCGCCACCAGGGAGGCCCCGAAAACCTAAATTTCTGTCTTAGCTTTTTAAAATTTCAACAGTCTCAGTGCTAGGTGATATACATACTTCATTGTGAACTTTAAGTTTGAATAAAGTTCAAACCTGTGATAAGACTGAAACATCCAGAGAAGTTGATAGACTAAAGGAAGGAACTCCTATTACAGGCTTTCATCTGTGGTTCTATTCCTTGTACACTGGACCTGTAGAATTCCTACAATACATGTTTAGGTATAGTAGGCCACATAGTTAAGTTTAGATATAACATAAGTTTTGAATTTTATACATGGCTGCTTCCCCCCCACCCCCCAATCCCTGACATGAGTAAATTCAGCACTTACTCAGTTTTCATTAAGATTGGTTATGGAGCAGGTTGCCTTACCTGTTTTTTTTTTAACTATTTATGAAAAGGTTTATTAGGGAAGGAAGTTGAGATTTATTTGTATATTTAACATAAAATGTTTTATCCTTCATGTAACTCTGAAAATAATACCATTAAATAGTATACTATTAGGAATGTATTTTTTTACATCATGCTCACCCTTTATATTGTCTTTGAAAAAGAACAGAGTTTTTCTGGTTGAAATTTCTGTTGAAATTTTTAAAAATTTATGTTTAGTCACTGTTTTTTTCAGTCTATTTGAACTTGATTTGTCTTTTACTCTCTTTACCAAACACATACTTGTGCTTTTCTTGATATGAGTACAAGTTGTCATCTTTTTTCACCTTAAAAAAAAATCTTTATGCCTTCCTGCTCATGAGTTTTCAAAGTGAGGAAACCCAGTGCTAAATTTTCAAACCCTGGGGCCTCCCTGGTGGCGCAGTGGGTTAAGCAACACACTATGAAGCAAACCGCAGCCACTACAGCACGAGTTCGATCCCTGCTGCCGGCCAGGGAGGGGACCCACATGGCGCAGCAGACCTCTTCTGCTGTGCCCGCTGCTCCCCTCAGTAGTGTACTTCAGTTGATCTGCCTGTTCTGCTCCCAGCTCTGTCTTGGTGAATCCTCTCACCCCCCACACCTCTGGCCTGTACCCCAGTGCTTATATGCATAAATAAATAAATCTTTAAAAAAAAAACAACCCTAATTTTTTCTCTGTCGTGTTGTTTGGGAGCCGTATTCTACTTAGTAAAAGTGTTGCTTTTGTAAGTGCAGAATGAAATAACTTCAAAATAATGGGTTAAATCCTGAAAGAACTTCTAATCTCGACATACTTGTTAAAGATATGGGATCTTTAAATTGATTAAATCTATTTAAGAATGTGCATTCTGTGCAAACAAAGGGGTAGTGTATGATAGAATAATGAACACACAAGGGGATTTGTATAGTTAGTCATAGGAAATTGGGGATTCATTGCCTTTTTTCTAATTCCTTGGTAAAAAATTTTCTAAGTTTTATGTCCTTACATGCTGGTTCACCTATCTTTAGATGATTCATTTGATTGTTTTGATTTCCTTTTCTTTCCATCCCAACTTGCTTAGGGTGGCTCCCTTTAGATGGCTGAGTTTTGAAGGGTAAGAATTTAATTTTATTCGATATTCTTGGTGTTGTGCTTATTGTATTCCCTTGCGGGTGGTGTTCTTTTGATAAGTGTATTGTGCTTTGATAATTGCTGTATCAGCTAGTCATCCTGTATCAGCTATTTCATTGTGGTGAAAAGAGCTAACTCTTTTCTTGCCTTCCTTGAAAGGTGTAAGGTTCTCTTTTCCTGTCTTCAAATGTTGCTATTTACATATGCCTATATAACCAAAGAGAGACACAAAAATTGATAAATAACATGATAATGTGTTTGTTATACATTTACTGTTTTAGATTCCAAAAAATTCTCTCACTTCTCTCAAAAGTCTGCTCATTGGATTGGTATGAGTGTGGTGTGTGTATACAGGATGAGAGGTAGCAAATCTTAGAACTAAAAATGTTTTGCAAATATTGTAAAGTTGCATAAAATAGAGTCTTTTTGGCCCTGTGAGAATTTCCTACTGGTAAAATTTCCAGTCGAATGACTTTTAAAGGGAGAGTGGTTGCATTTCACTGCAATTCTTACCACACCTGGCCATGATCCAAGTCAAAGTCATTCCTTCTTTTGAAATAAGCTTAACTTATTCCCAAGAGTAAACTTTCTGTGAAGAAAGAGAAATGGCACATTTGTTTTTAGAGTTGGGAGCTGAGGAACCTCTTATTATCTAGTTTCCTTATATTTTTAGTCTTCTGTCTCTAACCCATCCTTGACTTTGGGAAGTGTTTCCTTTTATTTAGTTTTGGGGAAGAGTTTGAAAAGGATAGATGATAAATCTTCATTTCTTTTTTTTTTATTAGATTTATTTAATTGTATTTGACCTCATTTGTAGTCTCCAGGGAGTTCCCACCACCTGTGCACCACCACCTCAGTCCCTTGTGCTCTTTCTGCCCTAATCCCCATCTTTGTCCTCCCCTCCCTCTGCCCCCCCTTCCCCCCATGATCCCTTTGGTTTGTCTTTGACCTTTTGATCTTGTTGAGTTTTTTGTTTGTTTGTTTTTGGTTGTAATTGCCCATTTCCTTGAGTTTTCTGTTGTTTTTTGTTTTCTTTTTTGTTGTGGTTGTTGTTCTTTCACATTCCTCCTAAAAGTGAAGCCATCCGATATTTTTCTCTTGCCTTCTGACTTGTTTCACTGAGTATAATTCCTTCTAGTTCCATCCATGTTTCTACAAATGTCCCTAGTTTATCACTTTTGATTGCTGAATAGTATTCCATTGTGTATATATACCACACATATATGTGTATATATATATAATCTTATGTATGTATTCATTTCTCTTGGTTTAATATGTCATTTAAGATTGATGCTTGCTTGTTCATTTTCTGCCTGAACGACCTATCTGTCCAGGTATGTGGTATCAACATCTCCTACTATTATTGTATTGCTTTATTTTTCTCCGTGACATTTGTTAATATTTGCTTTATATGTTTAGGCTCTCCTATGTTGGGTGTATAAAATTTTACAGCTGTTATATTCTTTTATTGACCCCTTTATCATTATGTAATGTCCTTCTTTGTCTTTTATTGTAGTCATAGCTTTTTTGTTTGATATAAGTATTCTATTTAAGCTTTTTAAAATTCTGATTGCCATAATGTTTTTTCACCTCTTCATTTTTAGCCTGTGTATCTTTATATCTGAATTGAGTCTCTTGTAGGCAGCATATGAAGGAGTCTTTTTTTTTTTAAATCTATTCAGCCACTTTGAAGTTAACGGGAAATTTAGTTCATTTACATTTATGGCAGTTATTGGTAGATATGTATGTATTACCATTTTGTTGTTTTCTAGTTGTTTTTGTAGTACCTTTTTTCTTCTCTTGCTCTTTTTCCTTGTGGTTTGATGAGTTTCTTTAGTATTATTTTTACATTCCCTTCTCACTATTTTTGTGTATCTACTATAGGATTTTGCTTTGTGTGCCTTTGTCTCCTGTCTATGAAGTGTCCTGAGGGTAGCAGCTTGCCAACTACTTCCTTTGCAGTTGTTACAGTCCCATAGGGCCCAGGAACACAGAACCCCTGTCAGGGTCAATCAATCAAAAGATGTCTCTTACTGGATTGCCTTCACCCAAAAATCCAGTTATGCTACATGCAAACACAGGGGACAGGGCATGGCCAGGTCTTAATTTGACTGTTCCTGCCACTAGCCTCAGCTCTTCCTTTCTCCTGCCTGTCTTAGCAGTTCAGCATTGGAGTGCCACTTTTGTGCTGGTGTACTCACTAGCAAGGTAAGGGGGGCAGGGTGAGGGAGTGTAAAGAGAATGGCACCATCAGTGTCTCTGCCCCCAGAGAAAGTGCCAGCTGGCCCCTGTCCCATGGCAGTTACCCCAGGATGAGCAAATAAATCTGCTTCACCCTGACACTTTTCAAACTGCTGCCTCTGTGGATCCTGGGATGAGTGAGTCTGTATGTGGGCACTTTCAAAAGAATTTCTTAGTTCCCCACAGCCCATTGATCCCTGGATGTACACATGTTGTCTTGGTTTTCAAAGCCGGATATTTTAGGCCCTACATCCAGTGTAGGTCCCAAGAGTTAGAATGTGGGGCACAAATTCCTTACTTCGTAGGTAGAAGTTCAGGGCTGTGAGATCCTTTTCTTCTGTGGGTTAAGACACTGGACTGAGGTGAGGATGGAATGAGGGGAATGTGATTCTTAGTAAGACCCTTTTTCTGCCTTTCTTACGCACCTGATATGGCCCTTCTTCCCTTTGTTGCAGAAGAACTGTGTAGCTAGTACAACAATTCTTTTTTGGAAGGAAATATTCCACATGTAGTGTATATTTGGTGTCATAGAAGGAGAGAAATTAAGTTATTCCTTCACCTCTATCTACCTTTGAATTTCTGGTAGAGACTGTACCTATGTAACATTGGGGAAATTATTTTGCTTCTCGTTGCTGTCCTCTGTAACAGAGCTAACCATAGTATCTTCTCATAGTGTATTATTTATTGTGAGGATTAATGCATTTATAAAAATATTTCAAACTATGCCTGACACATGACTAAGCACTCAGTGAGTGCTTAGATAAACTAATATAGTTTTCTGTGATTTTTAAGTTGTATTTTAAATGTTAGTCTGATGAAAAGGCAGTGTTGATTTTTTAAAAAATGTCTAGGCATAACTTCTTTTACTCAGCAAGGCAAAGTGCCAGGGAAAGCTTTCAGTAGAATTCCATATGTTGTGGAATATACAGTTTTACTAACTGTCGGGAAAATATCACTTACAGTTTAGGTACTTAAGCCTTTGACTGCCAGTTTCCCCTGATTAAAATCAAACATTTGAATTTTTAATTGATATGTCTTTTGTTTGAAGCAATGGTGAGTGGAAAAGAGTTTTTTTTCTTTCCAATTTAGAAGCAAGAATTGGGCCTTAGAATTTGGGGATTTTATCTCACTCATCCTGTTTTCCTAAAAAGAGAAGACTAAAGGGGAAATTAGGCTACCTGTTATAATAATAAGATGAAATCAATCTTCCAGGTAGAGTTGAGAAGTATTGATGCATTTGTGAAATAGAATTCATCTTATTTTGAACAGTCAAATTAATTTAACAATTATTTATATAACAATTATTTAGCATACCAGACACTGGATGAGCTTAGTACCTCTTGCCTGAAATGAGGACTACAATCTCATTCTGATGTCCTCCTGAGTAACATGGAAATTCCATTTTCCCCTTACATATAGTTGTCAATGATTTGTTACTTCTGTTTTCACTCCACAAATTAGACATTGTTACTGCCTTATACTTTGTTTCTCCCCCATTTTCCCCACATGTTTACAGTTTTCTCTGAGAGGTAAGTGAAGAAAAGACTTTTCTTCTAGGCATAGTTCCCTTCTTCCTGAAGTTCATCCTCCATTAGTATTTTTGGTAGGGTCCTCGGGCAGTATACCTCTTAAGTTTTTATTTATCAGAAAATATCTTTGTCTTCTCTCTTTTGAAAGATAATTTTATTCAAAGATTACTTAGTAATATTTTTCCAGCACTTTGAAAATATTATTTGTGTTTTCTACATTTAAATCAGCCATGGTTTTTGCTGTAGGTTATGACTGTTTCTCCCTGGGTTTAAAAAATTTTTTTTTCATGGGGTTTTTTGCTTCCCTGATTTCAAAGGTTAATTTCTTTATCAGACCTAGAACATTTTTAGCTATTATCTCTCTTTGAAGTTTTGCTGTCTTCCTTATTTTATTATTTCCTTTGGAACTTTGGACTTTTTCACTCTCTCCTCATGTCTTAATAGTTCATACTTCCATGTGGTAATATCTTCATCTCTTCCAGTTTATTATTTCTTATCTAACTGTGTCTGATATGTCATTTAATACATTCCTCCATTATTAAAACCATAAGGTTTTAATTAATTTATTTATTTTTTAAAGATTTATTTATTTATGCATACAAGCACTGGGGTACAGGCCAGAGGTGTGGGGGGTGAGAGGATTCACCAGAGACAGAGCGGGGAGCAGAA
>JAGFMF010012072.1:1992591-2012885 GCA_019455555.1 Galemys pyrenaicus | reverse complement strand
TCCCCTCCCTGGCCGGCAGCAGGGATCGAACTCATGCTGCAGTGGCTGAGGTTTGCTTCACAGTGCGTTGCTTAACCCACTGCGCCACCAGGGAGGCCCGGTTTTAATTTAAATGACAGAATTTTATTGCTTCTAGAATAATGTTTGTATCTTTTTCAAAATCTTAGCAGTTTTAATGGCCTTTTCTTATTTCATCATACTTAAATTATTTTTTTGGTTTGCTCAAAAATATCTTGGAATGTAGAAACTATAATTTTAGTACCAGGTGAGAATAGAAAGGTACTTTTAAAATCTGGTGAGATGCCAGGATAATATTAAGAGTCTTCATACTATAGAAATTTCTGATTCTTATTTTTTGTTTTTAATTGTGGTTGATATATACATATAAATATAACATAAAATTTTACTATTTTAACTATGTCTCAGTGTACCGTTTATGGTATTGAATATATTCACTTTGTTATGCAACCATTCCTATTGAACCTCCAGAAACTTCCCAACTAAAACTCAACATTAAACATTAACTCTTCACTTCTCCCTCCCTTGAATCTCTGGAAACTGCTATTCTACTTTCTGTCTATGAATGTGACCTCTCTAGATACTACATATAAGTGAAATTATATTATTTGTCCCTTTGTGATTGGCTTATTTCACTAAGTATGCTGTCTTCAAGTTTCATTTGCATTGTAGCATGTGTCAGAATTTCCTTCTTTTTAAAGGCTGAATAATAATGCAATAATAATATTGTATATATGTGTCACATTTTGTTTATTCATTCTCTGTCAGTGAACCCTTAGGTGCTTCAACCTTTTGGCTATTGTGAATAATGCTACCATTTTACTTTCAATGCCTGGACTCTGCCTCTGAGGGGTAGACACTTCTAATGAATTCTTGTAGACTGTGAACCCAGCCTCTGATACCAGGGAGCAAACATGTAATCAATATAGCCCAAAGTCTCTTTGCAGAATATGGTGGGAAGACAGTACAGGGAGTTTATTCTATTTTACAGAGGCGGTATTTGAAGCATGAGAACGTTTGCAAAAGAGAAAAAACAGAAGAGTGTTCTGTGCAGAGTGACTGCAAAGATACGAAGCTATGAATATGTAATTAAGGATTGGGGAAGCTTTACAATGATCACTAAGGTAGATTGTGCTAGTTTGTGAAGGAATTTATATGCCATAGTAATAAAAAGTCAGCTTCAATTTTTTAATAAGTGAAAAAAATTACCTAGTTCAAAGTGGAAAAGATTCAGTAAAGCACATAGTGAACAGTGTTTATTCCACCCCGAACGTCAGCTTTTCACAGTTATATAATAGGCCATTCATTGCATTGATGGTTATAACATAATTTAACTAGCTTCTTATGGAAGAACTTTAGGTTATTTGTGATTTCTTGCTATTTCAGACAATGTAACAAAGAATGCAGCTCCCAAATTTGACTTTGAGAAGGCGTGTAGTGCTCCCCTAGTGTGAGATTACTCACACTTGGTAGGTACTCTTATGTTGAATCTATTGTATTTGCAGCACAGCAGTTTTTTTTTTTTCTCTCCATCAGAGCAAGACAAGGTAGATATAAATTCTGAGTCATAGCAGAATGATTTAACATTCTGATAGGAGTGATACATCTGTGTTCACCAGATGAATACTCTTTCCTAATTTGAGAAGACTGCTGAAAATTCTCCAGAGTAAAATGGGTCATAAATAAATAAACATCATCTCTAAAACTGCCATATCTATTGCATCTCTAAAATAAAAATATGAATGTTGCATTTTACCTACTATATGCTAGAAAAATTTTGTCTTTGATCTGGAAGCTCCAACTTGGACTATTTATTCTAAAACTTCCATGAAAAGGCAAATTCCTCAATTAGTCTACTACAGTCTGATGGTACTAAGGAATGGGAATGTAAAATCACCTTTCCTCCGGTTTTTTGTCTGGAAATTGACCTCTTACTTTGTTTGCCAGATAAACCCTTTTCTCTTATTTTTTTTTGAATAATGTGTTTATCTTTTCTTCCATATTTCATTATTCTTTCTCGAAGCTACCTGTTTAGATTACATTTTCATACGCTTTCTCTAATGTGTTGATGGTTATTTGCTAAACTCTCACTCCCACCCATTGTTGCCAAGTGAATCTTTTACAGCTTTTTTTTTTTTAAAAAGATTTATTTATTTATGCATACAGTCACTGGGGTACAGGCCAGAATCATGGGAGGTGAGAGGATCCACCAGACAGTATAGGGAACAGAACAGACAGACCGAAACACACTGCTAAGGGGAGCAGCGGGCCAGGCAGGAGAGGTCTGCCACACCATATGGGTCCCCTCCCAGGCTGGCAGCAGGGATCGAACTCGTGCTGCATTGACTGTGGTTTGCTTCATAGAGTGTTGCTTAACCGACTGCGCCACCAAGGAGGGCCCTCTCCTACAGCTTTAATCTCCACTTCTTTGCTCAGAAATCTTTGCATTCTTCTATTACCTTCTAAATTAATCTAAATTCCTTTCTCTAATTCTTGTGGGCTACCACAATCTCCCCAATTTCTGTTCTTATTCCTCTGTGGAGTGGGTAAGTCAGCAAGCTTCTGCTTGTGGGCAAAATTTTGTATTGTTCAGTTGCTAATAATATTGTTTACCTTTTTCAATATTTGGAGAAAAATTTAAAAGAAAAAGAACATCTTGTGTCCATGAAATTATATAGAATTAAAGTTTCAATATCCATAGAAGAGCTTTATTGGGACGCAGTCATGTGCATTCATTTAAATATTTTCTATTATTGATTTCACACTACAGTTGTTTTGAGAAGTTACAACAGACCACATGGCCCACAATCTAAAATATTTACTCTCTGGCCTTTAATAGAAAAAGTTGCCATCCCCCGACTTAGAGTCATAGATTTATTAAATTGGAAATAATACCCCTCAGAGATGTTCTAATCCAACTCTTTCATTTTTAAAATGACAAATTAATCTTTCTGACATAATCAACAGTGTTCAAAGGCAGTACCTTTACTAATGGAAAAAATAAAATCATAATTCATTGCTGGTCCTCTGCCACTTTAGACCTCCTACAAATCCTGTACTAGTCTAACTAGACTCTCAGTGTCCCATGGGCGAACTTCAGTTCCTTTTACTTCTGCTTTTATGCACATTGTTCATTTCCTTCCATTTGAGATAACCTCTTCCCTCCAGAAACCTTATCTTTAAAGGGTCAGCTCAAATACTTAGTGAAGACTGCCCTAATCTCAAAAACTGGTTGAGCTTTCTGTCTCCCAGTCCCTATAAGTGTGCATATTTGTGTGACCTGAAGTATCACATGTATATTGTCATACATAAAATTCACCAGGACATCATAAAGATTGAATATTAAGATGTCAGGATGAAGACATGCCTTCAACATCTCTAATTTACTTCTATTGAAAAAGAAAGAAAGGGACTCCCTAGTGGCACAGGAGGTTGAGCCCGCACTGTGGGACTTCTGCAGCCACTGCAGTGTGGCTTTGATCTCCACACAGGGAGGGGATCCACATGGCGCAGTGGACCTCTCCTGCCTCACCTTTGCTCCCCTCAGCAGTGTGTTTCGGTCGATCTGCCTGTTCTGCAACCTGCTCTGTCTCTGGTGGGTCTTCTCGCCCCCTGCCTCTGGCCTGTGCCCCCACTCTTGTATGCATAAATAAATAAAATCTTTTAAAAAAATAAAAAGGAAAGAAAATACTGAACACCACTGAATAAAGTTTTTGATGGATCTGCTACATAGAAGAGTTTGTAGGTAGTTTATGTACACCATATCTACCCAACAGTTGATGAAATATGTGCACTCTGGGGAGAGAACTTGGATTTCTCTCAAATAATTGATGATTATTTAAACTTTGGTATATTAATATGAAGTTTATAGAAACTTAACTTTGAGACTTTTCCCCCAAAACTCTCAATTGGGAAAGTTTCCATTTATGAACCAAATATAGACTTGTGCTATTCTGTAATGAACTCATTAGAAGTCAGCTTGATATTTAATAAGAACTGAAGATGGAAGGGTAATAGTTTAGTGTATAGATGCTTTGCCAGCATTGTCTTTAACACATCCTTAAAACAATAGTAGCAGCTGCTAAAAACAAAATGAGATAGGTAAATGGATTTTCATTATAGTATAGTTCTCTCATTTTTGGCTAATTTTCTTCATTTGCCAAACTTGGAATAAGTTATCTAAGATAGTTGGATCCAGGACTTACAAATGGGTTTAGTTGTCTGAGGCAATTGTTCTGTAGTAGTAAGCAAGAAAACCGGGAAAAGAAAAAAACCACCCCAATATTCCTGAAAAAGTCTCTCTTAATTTAGACCAAGGCAATGTCTAATCTATTAATGTTACAGGAGCAGCAGTGATGAAATACAGTCTTCAAAAGGCACAAATGCAAGTAGTATTGCTGGGAATGGTTGACAGGTTTTTTCCCCCCCATCTGTACATCTTAGTCAATTTAGTCTGGATATAGTGCAGCTGTTCTCTTATTTCACTTTTCAGCAACTTTCGAACTGAATCTGCTCAGTCTGTATATAGTCACATAAAATTAGGCTGCTAGTAGTTGAAAAAAAAAAAGGATAAAAACATTAAGGAGAAAAGTCTAAAGGTAAGCTTGGAGGTTTATTAATATAGGTATTATGAAAGAAGAGTCTTTTTCATCAGGATTTTTTAATGGTAGCCTTAACCATTTGACAAGTCAGTATTATAAAACATTGAATTTCCAGCTCTGACTGTTTGTAAGAAATGTGTTTGTAGCTTAAGCTAAGAAACAGAATTATTTTGCTTATGACCCTAATTTAATGGGTCAGGATGTTTATGATAGCCTGGCATGAAATTTAACTGCTATTTTCTAAAAGTGACTGAATAATAGCAGGATGGCTCCCAACATTAGTAAAGATTTAAAGTATTTGTCTGTGGATCACTATTTCAAATTTGACTCCACCTGTAATATTAAAAAAAAATTACAGTCAGTCCTGGTTATATCTTAAAAGTTAATTGTGGCCAGGGACCTCCCTGGTGGCTCAGTGGGTTAAGCAACACACTGTGAAGCAAACCGCAGCATTTGGAGCAGGAGTTCGATCCCTGCTGCCGCTGGGTAGGGGGCCCACATGGCGCAGCAGATCTCTCCTGCCTCGCCTGCACTGCTCCCCTCAGCAGTGTATTTCAGTCAGTCTGCCTGTTCCTCTCTGCTCCCCACTCTGTCTCTGGTGAATCCTCTCACCCCCCACACCTCTGGCCTGTACCCCAGTTCTTATATGCATAAATAAATAAATTTTTTTAAAAACGTTAATTGTGGCCAGATTGATTCAGTCGATTGAATTCCTAAGCTAATAATGGTTAAGGGAGCTGAAGCGCAGAAGACCTAGTGAGCATAACTAACCTTAGCTGTGGAAACTTAGCTTCTGGAAAGGGAAACCTAAATAGTAGAATAATCTGTATATTACTTGGTTAGAGACTGCATTCTCATGGTTTACATTTGTCCATTGTAAACTTGAAGTTCTTTTTGCTATTGATAGAGCCATAGAGTTTTAGAATCATGTGGCATAATTGCTGAAATCATTAGATAACTTTGAATCTCTCTTTTGTTTTTTAAAACATAAAAAGCATAGTGGTTTATGATAACTTTGAATCTCTTGTTTTTTAAAACATAAAAACATAGTGGTTTAGAATTAGAGGTTGTGTGTGCTGAAGTCAATACCTCTATCTGAGTGATTTTAGGCAATAAGTATTACCTCTCTTTACCTCTGTTCTTCATCTGTACAATGGGTTGTTACAAGGGTTTAATGTCTTAAAGCAATTGTCCAATTTAAAAAAAAATAAAGGAAAAACAGTCATGAATATGGCAATAGCAGAGGGAAAGAAAAGGGGACTCATTTTTATTTAATAGTCATTATCTTCTGGGCCCTGTTCTAGGCAATTCACAGATGTATTACATTCTTTAGTCTTGAGAAAGATTTTACTTTTTTTTTTTTTAAAGATTTATTTTATTTATGCATACAAGCACTGGGGTACAGGCCAGAGGTGTGGGGGTGGTGAGAGGATTCACCACAGAGAACAGGGAGCAGAACAGGCAGATCAACAGAGGTACACTGCTGAGGGGAGCAGCGGGCACAGCAGGAGAGGTCTGCTGCGCCATGTGGGTCCCCACCCTGGCCGGCAGCAGGGATCGAACTCATGCCGCAGTGGCTGCGTCTTGCTTCATAGTGCGTTGCTTAACCCACTGCGCCACCAGGGAGGCCCGAGAAAGATTTTACTTTTACCATTTACTGATATAGAGGCGCAGAGAGGTTAGTATTTGCCCAAGGACTTTGAGCTAATAATAGCAGAGCAAAGTGAGGTTCATTCCAAGCACTAATTTTCTCACTACTGATACCTTTCTGGTTGGGGACTAGTTTTACTATCATAAAAATGGGTTGCATTTTAAAAGATTGATTTACAAATTGGTTTTGAGTTATTTTTTCACAGTGATAAAGTTAAAAATAGTGGTTCCATACTCAGGCTTATCTGCAAAAGCTACAGTATAACTAAAACAGTTAAGAAAAAAGGCACCTGCAATTATAGCTGTTAAAGCAGAGAAACAATTATAATTCTGTGGAATGATAGTACTTTGAGAAAAGCAGACTTGGTTAGAGGCCAATGAAGAAGATGCTAGTGGAGCCTCTGGGGCACTTTAAGGAACTAAACATTTACAGCACAGCGACATCCAATTTCATAAATTTTTGACAATATACATTCACTTGTATTATTTCTTTATTACTGCTTGAGACAGGATAGGTGGTAGAGTTGACTTAATTTCCCTTTGCAACATTTAACTTTCTTTCTTTCCCCATGTTTATTACTGATACCCATCTTATAGGGTCATAGAGAATTAGTTTACAGGAATATTAAAGAAAGAATGAAAATAAAAGAATAAAAATTTGCTGCCTTAGTTGTGCAGGAATAGAAGGAATCGGAAGATAGTTGAAGAGTATATGTGGGCAGATATTAAGGTAGCAGAATTAAATGTTACTCTGTTTTGCTACTTATCTTTCTCAATCATTTTTTTGATTTCAGTTGACACTTATTTTCTGAGCATTTATGTGCCAGTCACTGTGTGTCATGGCTATAAGGGAAAAAACAGTCTTGACCCTACACCTAAGGAATTTTTCTCTATTTGAAGCACCCACTAAAGGTTACATTCAGATTATGCAGTGATCTTTTCATTCCCACCAGTAGTTATGAGTATGTGGTAATTATAAAACTAGTGCATTCCCATTTAAGTAATCTCTTACTATCTATCCCCACCCCCCACTGCAAGAACTAAGGGAGATTAAGTGAAAGCCAGTTATTTAATTTCCCATAATTATGACTTGATTCCCTGTCATTAAAGGCAGAATTAAGAGTTAAGAATTTGGGGAACCTTATATTATATAGCATTTACTTACGCATGTTTAAAACAAAAATGGAATTGGAGTGTAAAAAATGGTGCTATCATTTAACATCTTGCTTGCAAATTAGGAAGTGTCCCTTCAGATATATAAAATGAAAAAAATAAAAAAATGGCTTGAATGTAAATTCAAGTTTTCAATTTTTTTAGAGACTAATCTCTGAGCCTCATTCCTAAAGTGAAGACTTTGGATTAGATTGCCAGATTCTTTTTCACTTTTTATTTCTATGAGTGAATGGAAGGAGTTTATTTTGTGTTTTGAGAGTTGAGGAGAAAGTGGGAGGTGGGGAGAAGTTCCTGTGCTGATGACCTGCTTTACTGTTAAATTGATGGCCACCCAGAGCACAAGTGTAAGAGCATGTAATATCTGCAGAAGAATCCTGAGTTCAGGGGAAAAATGAAGTATTTGCACATTGGAAGCCTGCCCATAGTGTCTTCACAAATACTGATCTCGTGAGCAAGGCTGCTCTGCTAACATTTATCTAGCCTTAATTGATGCACTCAGTCTCGTGTTGGATTAGAATAAAGAGCAGCTGCCAGGGCAGCTTAACGCTAGTTCTGAGGAAAGTATATTTATCAAATGAGCTTGTGTGACATTAGAACTTGCCACCTAGTCTGATTTATATGATGTGTAACCAATCTGATTATAATCTCATAGATGCACATTTAAATTAAATTTTTGGCCGTTGGTCAAAATTTGAATCTTTTAGGCACTTGCCGTTTCTTATTACTTTATAGATTGTTATTGACCAAGAATATTGTTGATATGTTTTTAGAGTTTTAGTCTGTTTTTTTCTCATTATGAAGGTAACGCATTTTTTTTAAAATCTGGAAAGTACAAGAAAAGATTAATAAGAAAAAGAATCTGAAATCTCCCTTTCATGTTGTGTTTTCTTCTAGTCATATATATTATAGGGGGAGAGAGTAGGATACAGCTGGGCCATAAATAAAATATCACATGACACTCATGATATTAGGAACCTTGAGTAGTGCATTATGCTGAAGGACATTTTTTTTTTGTGTATAAAATCAGGTGCATAAACTCAGATGCCTACGGGGCAAACAGATAATAAGTGAATTAAACTGTAACAGGACATAGGGGAGTGGTAGGGACTGTGGTAAACTGGAAAAAAAAATGCAGTCCTGGTTGAAGAAAGCTATTCCTATTTGTAGCTTATTTTGCCATATGGAAATAGGGCCTACTGACTTTCCTTAAAATCTGGAAATCTGGGCCTCCCTGGTGGCGTAAAGGGGTTGAGCGTAAGGGGTTGAGCGCCTCATTGTGAAGCATCAGCTGCATAGCAGCTTGAGTTTGATCCCCTGCCAGGGAGGGGACCCACATGGTGCAGCAGACCTCTCCTGCCTCGCCTGCTGCTCCCCTCAGCAGTGTGTTTCAGTCCACCTGCCTGTTCTTCTCCTCCCCACTCTGTCTCTGGTGAATCCTCTCACCTCCCTGCACCTCTGGCCTGTACCCCTGCTCTTGTGTGCATAAATAAATAAATCTTTAAAAAAAAATCTGGAAATCTATGTTTATTTTTGATATGAAATTTCCCATTAAAAAAATTACTGAGTAGGCCAAACAAAATAGGTTTGTGGGTTACACTTGGTCATACACTGCCATTTTGTCATTCCTGGCATAAATACTTCTCAATCTTTCATCTCTCATGAGAAGAGCACTTTTATAAAAGAAAATATTTAGAAAGGGGTTGAATAAGGAATTTCTAAGAGTGGCTTTAGAAACTTTTCACTCTATATACATAATGAGAGACTTGCCTAATATAGGAATGATAAATACCACAGGGACTAGGTGGTGACATAAATGCATGAAAAGACCTTGATGTTAAAATTATAAGGAGTGATGCAGAGAGTATATTCTCCATACAGGACAGTTGTTTCCTACTGGAATGCACATCTAGTATAACCAGATCCTTTAATATTTCAGAAGATGATTGGAAATTTAGATCTTTGTGAAATGACTTGATTTAAAACAAATATGTGGGTGAAACAAAAACAATACTACCATTGTCCAAATTCTGTAAAGACCACTAGTTTGCAATTTGTGGTCTCAGTCACTATGTTCTACAAATCCTAACTCCATCATAGGTTAATAGATACTAGGAACTAAAAAAATTCTTGGTCAAAGGAATTTGGGAAGTGATGGGTTAAACAAAAACAGACTTCCTAACTGAAGGTTATCTTAGGTTTTTAAATATACTAGTATACTTGTAAATTTTTAAGAAGGTAACGATAGACCTCACAGTTTGTTTCTATATCTCCATTCGTTACTCTACCATCTTTCTCTGAGGAAGAGGTGACTTGCCTGCTAAAGATTACTTTCTCTACTTGCTCTCCAGAATCCATACCTGCCTCTTAAGTGATGTTGCTTCTCATAATCAGTGTTGTCTACCTCCTTTCTTTCAATGTTATATTTTTCATCTATCTAAACAAAGTAATAACCCTTTCCTGACACCATATAAAAATTAACTCTAAATAGATCATGGACTAATATGTAAAAGCTAAAACTATAAAATTCTTGGAATAAAACAGGAATAATTACATTAGTTAGGCCTTATTAGTCAGATACTATATTACAAGTACAAGCAACAAAGAAAAATAGATAAATTGAATTATTAGAATTAAAAATTTGTGCTGTAGAGAACTTTACCAAGAAAGTAAAAAGCCAGCTTACAGACTGGGAGAAAATATTTGCCAAAGACATATAATCTAATTAAAATACAGGTAAAGGATATAAATAGACATTTCTGCAAAGAAATTATACAAATGGTTAATAAACACATAAATGTGATGAGGCATATATAAATCAAAACCACAACCAGATACCAGTACACTAGGATGATTATTATAAAGAAGACGATAGGGCCTCCCTGATGGTGCAAAGGGTTAAGTCGCAGCACTGTGAAGCTATCTATGCCACAGCAGCAGGAGTTTGATCCTCAGCCAGGGTGGGGACCCATATGGCACAGTAGACCTCTCCTTTCTCACCTGCTGCTCCTCTGAACAGTGTATTTCAGTCAATTTGCCTGTTCTGCTCCCCACTCTGTCTCTGGTGAATCCTCTCACCTCCCTGCACCTCTGGCCTGTATTCCAGTTCTTGTATGCGTACATAACTAAATCTTTAAAAATAAATTAGAAAGATAATAACAAGCATTGCCAAGAATGTGGAAAAGTTGGAACCCTTATACATTGCTGATGGGAAAGTTAAAAGGTGCAGCCTCTATGGAAAAAAGTCTGGCATTTCCTCAAGTGCTCAAACATAGAGTTACCCAGCAATTCTATCCTTAGATATAGAACCAAGAACATGTGTCCATAAAAAAATCTACATTATTCATAATAACTGAGAAGTGGAAATAATGTCCATCAATTGATGTATGATAAACAAAATGTGGTACAACTATACATTGGAATATTATTTGACAATAAAAAGCAATGAAGTACTGATGCATGCTACAGCATGACAGGAGACAGAGGCCAGTCAAAATCATATATAATCTGTTTATGTCAGATACCCAGAACAGGCAAATCTATGGAGACAGAAAGCTGATTAATGTTACCTAAGGCTGGATGGGATGGTGGAAGGATTGGGAATAAATGAGCGGGGATGACTGCCAATGGGTTTTTTCTGAGGTGATGAAAATGTTCAAAAACTGACTGTGGTGATGTTGCACAATTGTGAGTATACCAGAAACCATTAACTTCTCTGTGGTAGTTGACGCAATATATTGACTGTTCTTTTACTTTCTTGAACTCTGTATTCTTTGGCCTTTCCTCACATAGTCATACTATTTCACACCTCTTCCCTCCTATTTCCTGCCTTACAGATATTTCCTTCTCAGTTCTTTTTACCATTTGCTCTTCCATTAACCACTTATCCATTGATGGTATTGTTCTCCATTTCATTCATTGTCCGTGACTTAGAACTACTTTATTACTTGTTACTTTCTATTCTAATCTAATATATAATTTCTTCAGCCCAGGTAAGTGAAGTGAAGAATCATCTTTTCAGTTTATTGATGATTGGCCTATTTCCATATGTACATCCCATAATATTAACTAGTTACCCTCTGATCTTTCTTTCTATATTATCTGTATTAGCAAGTTGCTTGAGCCAAAAGTCTAGGAGTCATCTCAGATTCCTCCCGTACCCTCAGAATGGAGTGTAGTGTCATGTAGTGTATCTTATACATCTACCCTCACAGCCATCCAAACTGCTCCTTAAGTTCAGTTTTAGTTTATTTTTCACTAAGATGCTAAGCTCCATGAGATCAGGGCATATTTTTTATCGTTTTCCACAATACTTGGCATGTGGTATGTTCTATAAATATTTGCTGACTGGATAAATGAACTAACACATAAATATGTCTTTCTAATTTTCTTTGTTCTGGTTCATATTTGTGGCTGAATCTTG
The DNA here is from genome assembly GCA_019455555.1 of Galemys pyrenaicus. Taxonomy (NCBI): domain Eukaryota; kingdom Metazoa; phylum Chordata; class Mammalia; order Eulipotyphla; family Talpidae; genus Galemys; species Galemys pyrenaicus. The sequence continues at coordinate 2,001,023 of JAGFMF010012072.1, read as the reverse complement.
TTGAAATGCAAATCAACTGGTGATATCTTTTGCTTAGAACTGTTAAACAGTTTCCCATTACTTAGAGACTAAATCTAAACTGTATTACAAGACTTTCCATGATGTGGTATCTTTCTACATCTCCAACTGTCTCTCCCTCTAATACCTAGTGTCCAGTCACATTGATCTGTGTTCACTGAACTGTCCTTACTATCACATATGCTGCATCACTAACTGGAACACTCTCTTTTCTTTGAATCTCTACTACAGGAGAACTCTTATTACCTTTTCCTCTGGGAAATCTCCCCTAATTCACTGATGTGAATGTAACTCTTTTAGAACATTATTAATAATGATTTCTTTAAGTGTTTGCCTTGATTTTGAATGACAAGGACTGAATTTCACTTTTGTATCCCTGTTACACAGTGTTGTAAACATTGTCTGCAACATAGGGAGTAATCAGTAAATACTTGATTAAGTGAGTGAGTGAATTAGAAGTCCAGGATTTTTCAGGATATAATGCTTTATCTGGTGGTGGACAGATTGCAAAGCCGTCAACAAACTCTGCAGGAAGACAGTTGAAAATGTTACTGGTGGTGGATCTTATACATAATTATCTTTGTATGGCCCAGTTGTGGTATTAGACACAATTACGTATCAGAATATTCAATATAATGAACCGAGCAACCTAAAACTTAAGCCATAGGATACATAGATTTGAGCCAAATTAAGGCAAATGGATGCACATTCCCTTCTCTTGTAACTATCAATTAGTAGCTTGGCCCACCATAATAAATTTCTTTTAAAGATCTACTTTTTTTAATTTATGCATATAAGAACTGGGGTGCAGGCCAGAGGTGTAGGGGGTAAGAAGATTCACCAGTGACAGAGTGCGGAGCAGAACAGACAGATCTACTGAAATACACTGCTGAGTGGCGCAGCCTGTAAGACAGGAGAGGTCTGCTGCACCCTGTGGGTAGCTTCGGGGCCAGGGATTGAACTCATGTCACAGTGGCTGGCAATAGCTTGATAGTGCTGAGACTTTAACCCCTATACCACCAGAGAGGCCCACCTATCATAATGTTAACTGTAAATTAAACTTAATTTTCATCATTTGTATCTTAAATACCTTAACAGTTTCTGTTGATTACAACCTCTCTACTACCTTTTAAATATAATGCTCTGTGGTAACCACTTTTCAAGTGTGCAAATCAGTAACACAAATCCTCATTGTATTTCATCTTTTTGTTTTTTTATACTGAGATTAGCTAAGGGAGACATCTATCTTAACATAATTTTTAGTGTAGGTAGTGACTTGAATCAGCCAGGCCTTTTTATTTGCTGGAAAGAAACCAAATATCTCTGCATTACTGAACCAAATCAAGTTGATAGTGATAAAAAAAGTAATAATAACAACAGCAGAAGACAAAAGACCTCTCAGGTAGAATTTTGAACTAAAGTCACATGTTGCACAAAAGATATTTAAATTAACTACTGAACAAAGTAAAAGCTTTTCAAAAGAAACTGGGCTTTCTGCCAAGCCCCTTAAAAATGCCCCCAGGCCTCTTACTCTTTTACTACCATTATTTCAGTTTATATGGCTAAGGATGCTTTATTTCTTATTCTCTTCTCACCACCTAGCGGACACATAGTTGGCACTTACTGTTTATTGAATTGAATGGAATTGAAGTTAGAAAATTAGAGGCAGTTCTCTGAAGAAGAAAATAAAAAAGAAATTTTATAAGTAACAGAACCAACAAATCTGAATTTCAGAAATGGAATAGTTTGGAAGCAATAAAATGTATCTACTATAAAATTAGATCACAGCAACAATATCATTTTGCTCAACAGCATTTTGTTACAACTTTAATGAGAAAATTGATTCCTGGTTAGGACGACTGTCTGAATGAAGATTGTGCCATTCTTTCCATTCTGCATGGATTTTTTTCCGGTTACTCTGGTTTTGCCTCACACCCAGATGATGTGTTTGTTGAGTTCATTGGTTTGTCTAAATTGTCCTAATCTGAGTGAGTGTGGTTGTGTGTGAGGGCATCCTATGAAGGGAGGGCATCCTGTCCAAGGTTTGTTGCTCTTTTGTACCCTGAGCTTTCTGCATAATTTCTGGCCATCTGAGATCCTGAAGTGGAATAAATGGACTAGAAAATGAATGAATGAATGTGGATGATTGTTTACTATTAGAAGTGTTTTGAGTCTTTATTTAGAAGTTTTAGTGATGTTTTTGTCTCTAGAAACATGCCATAAGAGCTTAACGCTTGTTTACATCAACTAGATTATGGTAAAATTGTTTTTCAGTATGTCTTTTCACTTAACATCACAGTTTCTAAGAACCTATGTGTGAGTACTTTGAAAGAGTTTTTAAAAATGCTAATGTGTAAAAACTACTCAGAATCTAAACTATAACTCAGATTCGTCATTCCTTCCTTTGCATTTTTTTAACCCTTTAACATCTTGTAGTTTTTTTTAAGAAAGGCATAGAATTTATTTTAAAGTGAAACTGTTAGACTTTAGTTAAACCTCATCATCATAAAACATGTAGCTAAAGTACAGGAAATGAGAGCTTTTAAATTTTAATTATTAATCATTGTATACTTTGTCTTGTTCCCCAAAAGAATTTGAGGTAGTAAATGAGATTGTAAGATAGAAAAGATAAGTTTAAAGGTAAATTTTCTGTATTAGAGAGTGAAAAGGAGTTTTGTCAACCCATAGGAGACAATTAAGGAAACACATAATAGGATCACATGGTGATAGAAGAAGAAATGTTTAAGTAATTAAATGACTTTTTGGGCTACACAGCCATTCATTAGCTAACCTGGAACTGGAAATCAAGTCACAAGTTCCTGTGCATGTGCTGTTAACATGTGTGTGGTAAAAACATTATTCTTAGTAAGCCACGTGTTTTGATGACCTGGTGCTACACAGGTTTGAAAAACATTCATTAGGATATTACTTATCTGCCTCTTTGCAAAGTTGTCACACACTTTACTATACTAAGATTGACTTGAAAGAATGTTTTTCTACAAGCCATAAAGAGTCCTACTAGTTAACAGAGTATTTTGTGAATTAATTCCTTTCTTAATTGTTCTGCTCTCTTTCTATTTGGAAAAGATGAGTGCTATAGCAACTTTGTTTTGATGGTGTAGTATAGAGGGAGTAAAGTCCATTTCCTGTTGTCTGGTAGAAGACTTAAAAACACAAAGCTTTTGTTTTTGGTTCTCCTAGATAGGATTTGCCAGTTGTTCATAAGTAGGAGATACCTTTCTAGTTCTGTATCTTAGAAGCCAGCTTCTTTGAACATTCTTGACTTGAAAGTTAAGTGATAGAATCCTGAATTGGAAAGGCCTAGAAAAGAGAATGACAGGGCTCTCTGGTGACATAAGGGGTGAAGCACTATGAAGCTATCAGTAGCCACTGCAGCATGAGTTCTATCCCCAGCCAGGGAGCTCAACCACATGGCGCAGCAGACCTCTCTTGTCTTGCCTGCTGCTCCCCTCAGCAGTGTACTTCAGTGGATCTGCTTGTTCTGTTCCCCACTCTGTCTCTGGTGAATCCTCTCAAGTCCCCACGGCTTTTGGCCTGCACACCAGCTCTTGTATGATTTTTTCTTAAAAAGAAATGAGAGGAGTGGTGGGAAGGAGAGGAGAGGGAAGAAAAGGAGAGGGGAGGGGAGGACCTTTGAATAAATGGGCAGATTAGGTTACATAATCCTCTGTGCCTCCCCTTGGCAATCAATGCCCTTCCCATGCTGACTTGAACTTTCTTTTCTAACCTCATTCACTTTCTTGGCTGAAGCCATACCAGCCTGGTCAATCATGTGCTGAAACATTTGAAGTCTTTGCCTGTGCCCTTTTGAATTGGACTGTGATTCTTCTTCTCTCTACCTGACAACTTCTGGTTCTCCAGGTCCTGGTTCTTTCTGCTGTGAGAGTGCATATTAAAGGCAAAAATGAAGATTGATCTAGCAGTTACGGGAAGAGTGATTTAGACTAGAAGAGTCTGAAGGCAAGATGGGCAGTTTTATGAGACAATCAAAGTCCCGTATACCTGACCTGTCAATATGGTAGCCACTAGTCACATGTAGCAATTTAAATTAAAATTAATTGCAAGAAACCAATCTGAAAAGACAGCATACTGTTTGAATACAGCTCCAAGACATTCTGGGAAAGGTAAAACTATGGTTCTGAGAGAAAAAAAAAAAAAAAGTGGCTGCTAGGGGCTTGGGCCGTGGGGAGGGATGAACAGGTGAGGAAAGATGAATAGATAGAGCATAGTGTTTTTAGGGCAGTCCTCTGTAGGACACTGTAATGATGAATATATGTCATTATACATTTGTCCATACACATAGATTGTGTAACACCAAGAGCGAACAATAATATAAACTGTATAGACTTTGAAAGATTATGGTGTGCTCATGTAGGGTCATCAGTTGTAACAAATGTACAATTCTGGCTGTTGATAATGAGGGAGGCTATGTAGTGTATGGGGGCAGGGTAGAGAGTTATGGGAAATCTGTCTTCCCCTCAGTTTTGCTATGAATTTAAAGCTGTCCTAAAATTGTCTTAATAAAAAATTTAAGTCAGAGTAATCATTCAAATCTTTATTCTTCATCCTGAAGTTGTATTAGCTATATTTCAGTACTTAATAGCCATGTGGGCTAATGGCTGCAGTATTGGAAAGCAAAGATTAAATAGTAAGTAAATAGATGATTTTCATTATACAATATTGTATTGGAAAACACTGTCAAGTAAAAATGGCATTGATTCTATATAGTAATGTTTATGTGTTCTGCCTTGAAAACACCACCATCTCATTGTACCTGATTCTAGGCTGAATGTATTGAAGATCACAGTAATTGTGAATACTATCATTGCAAGTATGAATGCAACTTAGAATAATGAAATTAGACTTAGTACCTATCACTTAAATACTTTAAAATAGCTATTGAGTAAGTATTGCTTGAGTGTGTGTTTGTGTGTATAAAATCTATTTTTTTCCTGCCTCATTCCACACCTTATAAAAGAGGCATAAAGTAATTAAATAAAAATAATTTTTTAGTAATTACCTGTACTGGAGTTAGAATGTTTGCTATTTGCAAAACTGTTTTAGTGGTTTTGTCTGGTGTATTCTTGATTATTTTATTTTCTGATGATAGATCTTGGCCATATAATAGTATTGATGTCTTTGAAGACATTTCACTTAATCTATACAGGAGTCATTTTTTATTTTTCTTTGCTTCAGTTTACTACCAACTTTCCACCCTACCCAATCCAAGAGCAAGTCCTATTAGTCCTGAAAGAACTAACTCTCCATTTCCACTTTTGTATCTTGTTTTAAGTCATTGCTGTCTCTCCTCAGACTTCCACAGAAACATCGTAACTGTTCACCCGGCTTCCCCTTGTCCTCTATGAACATTTTTCCATGTAGCAGACAAAATGAAATTTTTTTTTGTCTTGGAAAGAAAAGTTTATTTGGGAAAAAAAGGATGAAGAATAAAGACTCCTAGATAGCTGGCACCTGGGAGGGGCAAAGAGAGCTCGACAAAATGAATTTTTAAAAGAAAATTTGTTCATATCATTATCTTGTTTAGCTCCCTGCTTCTCATTATACCTAGAAAATATTTCAAACACCTTAAACTGACCAACAAAACTGTGATCTAGCCCTTATCTTCTTACCCATCACCACACCTTACCCCCTTCACTGAGCTCCAGCCACTCTGACCTTTTTAAGTTTCCCTGAATATACCCACACTTTCCTGTCTTAGGGCATCTTACTTGCTTCTCCTTAATCATTTGTTCTCAGCTTTAAATGAGTGACTCTTCTTACCCTTGATTCCAGTGTGATGTCCTCAGAGGTCTTGTTTGTCTACATTTCTATAAGTAAGCTTCCTTTGCTTCCGCTTATTACTTTTTATGTCATCACCCTTATCATTATATGGAGTGATCTTGTTTATTTAGTTACTATGTATACTCTCTACTACTAGAATATAAACTCCAAGACAGAAGGAAACTTACTTTTTTCCAGTACCTAAAACAGTGCATGGTACATGTTGTTCAGTAATACCAAATAGATGAAGTATTTTCCCTCTCTCTCCATATATGTATATTAGGAATCTCCATGTGGTCTAAATGTGACTATCCTTCTAGGCCTTTCATATTTAGTATGAATTAGTGACTTTGTTGCTGAACTTCATCTTCATGAAATCATGGCCCACAACTTTTTGAATGGCTGAATTTAGTTGGAAAATAGAGTGAACAATACATCTGGAAATATTCTGTCATGTTTTGATCTGAGAAACTAGGGAACCAGCTGTTGATTTGAAAGCCTTTTATTATGAATCAGACAGACTATTGTCTATAAAAGCTCTGGCCATTATACAGTCGTGTATGTGTGTTGCCTTTTTTCTGCGCTATTAACTTGAGAGAAAAGACTTGTATTTATAATTTATGCATAACTTGTATTTCCTGCGAATAGTTTACTGTATTATTTTTTTTAGCTGGATTACTATGCATTTAGGTATTTTTTCTGCCTTGTTTTTCTTCTTTAAACTAAATCAAAAGTTAAACAAACAGCAGGATTGAGACACTTTCTGCTCTGACTTTTAAAAATCTCACCAATTTCTACACTAAAGGTGGCTTAATATTCATAGTAGCTTTTTAAAAATTTTTTTTAAAAAAGATTTTATTTATGCATACAAGCACTGGGGTACAGGCCAGAAGTGTGGGGGGGTGAGAGGATTCACCACAGAGAGCGGGGAGCAGAACAGGCAGGTCAACTGAAGTACACTGCTGAGGGGAGCAGCGGGCACAGCAGGAGAGGTCTGCTGCACCATGTGGGTCCCCCCCTGGCCGGCAGCAGGGATCGAACTCGTGCTGCAGTGGCTGCAGTTTGCTTCATAGTGCGTTGCTTAATCCACTACGCCACCAGGGAGGCCCCCATAGTAGCTTTATATTAATAAAATAGGTGAATTTCATTATTCACTATATTAAAGCTTACTGTATATGATGTCACTATTTCATAGAATTTATATACTATGTGATGTAATGAGAGAAAAATTGAAATCAAAGTTCTTCATAAGGATCATTTTGAAGAAAGTGAGTGTGTATCATTTATGGTATAAAATATACATAATCTGATTAACGCTGTTATATGGCACAAAGGAAACTTGACACCAGGGCTAAGAAGCAGGGTTGTTGCACTGGTCCTAACTCTGGATTTGCATCCAAAGGCTGAGCCCCGTTTGTAGGAAGTCAGGGGCTTATATACAGTTTTTAGTTTCTACAAGGTTCTGGGTGGGTTTGCATTGGCAACTGTACATGGTCAGCTATGATGTGGTTGCATTCGTGAGTTGTATGGTTGCATACCAAGGAGTGATTGAAAGGTCGGTAGACATAGGTAGTCCATCCTGCTTCATGGTTAACATCTGATAAAATTTCTGACCAGGAGCTAAGTTGCATACCAGGAACTGAGCATATGGTGATTACTCAAGACCACCAGCTGCTTATCTCAGATCACCATGCTTTAGTCTCGCTAAAACTTTTGATCATGACTATTTAGAAGACATACAAAAAGAAAAATAGTCACTAAAATTGCTAGGTAGGAAATAATTGCACCTAAATAACCTGAAATAACATTTTAATATTACTTTTAAAATTATAAATATTGTATATTCTCATATCTGAAAATAGGAAATACAGATGCAAACCCATTAATATAATCACTGTTGTCTTTCAGCTTTGTCATACATATGAATTTTTTTGGTTTGTTGTAATCTGGAATAGTGTATTTATTATTTTATTCCTTCATTCAAATAAAATGTGATGTGATAACATTTCTTTATCATTCTGAATTTCTATAACCATTGTTTTAACAGTCCCATAGTATTCAATCTAATAGTATCTCTTAATTTATTAAATTGTTCCTCATTGTCGCATGTTATTTTAAAATGGTTCCGCTTTTATAAATGCTCATGGTGCAGAGTATTTTTGTGTATCTTGTTATTACCACATTTGGTATTATGCTTATAGGTATATTCTCATAAGTGAAATTCCTAGATCTATCTTAGAGCACCAACCAGCAAACAATTTTCAAAGAGAGTATACCAGTTTACACTGATACCTGAATGGAATAAAACGATCCTGTTATAGTATTCAGAATTATATGTTATATTCTTTTTAAGTTGCTCTGTAATTAGGAGGGAATTCATGTTTCAATATGAATCTATTTGATTACTAGTGAAGTTGTATTTGTTTATGTTTCACTTCTAGTTTCTGAGTCATTGTTTTCAAATATTTTACCAGGTCCAGTAAAATATATATTTTTTTCATTTAGACACTTTATTTTTTTTTTAAAGATTTATTTATTTATGCATACAAGCACTGGGGTACAGACCAGAGGTGTGGGGGGCGGTGAGAGGATTCACCACAGAGAGCGGGGAG
>JAGFMF010012072.1:1968423-1992541 GCA_019455555.1 Galemys pyrenaicus | reverse complement strand
GAGGTCTGCTGCGCCATGTGGGTCCCCTCCCTGGCCAGCAGCAGGGATCGAACTTGTGCTGCAGTGGCTGCGGTTTGCTTCATAGTGCGTTGCTTAACCTACTGCGCCACCAGGGAGGCCCCATCATTTAGACACTTTATCCTACCTAATTTGATTTACTTCTTGGACTTTTTGAGACAGAGCAGTTTGTTACTTAAAAACACACATTTTTAAAATGGTGAATGGAAGTTTGATTCCTTCAGGTTAATTACTCTGAAATTTATGTTTCTGAAAGTGTTTCAGATATGTTTAAGAATACTTTCTAGTAGTCTGAGAGTCCATATTTGAATTGTGACCTTTTCCCCCCATAGGTTGGAAAAGAGACTGTTCAAACCACTGAGGACCAGATTTTGAAGAGAGATATGCCACCAGCATTTATTAAGTGAGTAATTAAAGTATTCCTCTGTTGTTAAGCATAATTATACTCTTGTTAGGAAAGAAAAATAACTGATTGGAGGAACAACTTATTTTTTTCAAATATAAAACATGAATTGAGGTTTCAGCTGTTCATATTTCTACACTCATGTTTTCTACTGTTAATTTTATGTATTGCTGTTAGGTATTTTTGGCATAATAGTTTGTAATAAAACCATGACTTTTGAATTTTATTTTCCAGAATAAGTAGCTTTCAGAAACACATTCTGACTTTAGTGTATGTGAATTTGAATTATGTATACCAAACACTTTTGTTTGGACATAAGGGGAATAGTAGATAAGAATTTTTTTTAAAAAAATTGTAACATATTTAAGTAGCATTTTAAATTTGTTATGTTTACATATTGCCTAATAATCCTAAAAAATAATGTCTAGGTATTTGGCTTGTCCTGTGTAAAAACAAGCAGAGATAGTAACATTTAATTAGTGAAAGCACCTAAGGTTCTTGATTACATTGTATGTGATTAATGGTTTTGTTCTATATATCAGTAAAAATAAAATAAAGTAATAAAGGCTGAGGCAGAAGATAATAAAAAAGTTACTGTCTGTACATTTCTGGAAGAATAAGCCTATTCAGTTAAAAAATTAAAACTGGCAAAGATTTGACTTGGCCCTTCAAACTAAAGGATATTTAAATGGCCAATAAAACTATGAAAAGATGTCTTATCACATCAGAGAAGTACAAATTACTTAAATATAAACCCCTAAATTAAGAAAAATGATAGTGTTCATTGTGGATGTTGAACAATTGGAACTTTCATACACTGGTTTTTGATATGTAAATTGATAGAACCACTTTGCAAAAGCAGTTTAGTATTAGTCAAGTAGAAGACGGGTGAGTCCATTCCCAGGTATGTTCCTGAGAAATATTTATGCCTATGTATATAGGATCCATATACAAAAATACTGGTATCAGCATTGTGCATGATGATTCCACTGGTCTATCTAGAGTGGAATAGATAACAACAAATGGTAAAGTAGTAATATAAAGGAATAACAGTTTTTCACATTAAGGTGTTTTGTTTTGTGTTATGAATGCCATGTTAATTAAAAAAAGAAGTGACTTTTTGAAATAATTGAGGGAATTGAATGATAGATTTAGATATTCCATTTATTTAAGGTTCATAAGCATGTAGAAATAGATGATGTTGCTTAGGAATACCCATTTAGATGGCAAAAGATAAAGGTGGATAAAGAAATAATAATCACTAAAGGCAGGATAGTGGTACCTGTGGGAGAAAGGAAGATCATTGTCTCACAGAGAGGCATGTAAGGCTTCCAAACTGCTGATATGTTCTATTTCTTGATGTAAGTATTGAGTTACATGCATGGGTGGGTTATTTTATAATCACTCGTTATGTTATACATATGTTTTATGCAATTTTCTGTATGAATGTTCTTTATCACAGTTTTAAATAAAATAAGAAGTGTTTCTGTATTTTAATCTTCCTTATAGTCTATGATTTTTATTGAAGAGAGGAAAGATTTCCTCCATTTGATGTCTTCTTATTTCTAACTTCTTGAGGGGGTACTTCTATAAACTATGTTTCTATTCTACGAAATGTTCTTGTGTTAGGGAGCAAGGTACAGAATCTCTGCTTTTTACAGAGACTGTTTTTGTGGTAGTATGTTTTTTTACTTGCCTTTATTGTACTTGGTGACCTCCAAAGTGAACTATAGCTCTGACCAACATGAGCTTGATTGTTATGTGCCATTCTAAGAGGTATGCTGTGTTTTCAGTTAAACATATTAATAAACTTGCATTTACTGTACATTAAAAATACAGCTCCAGCTTATACATATTTGTGCCTTTACCCTCTATAAAGTACAGAACGTGGTAAGATATTATACAGGGAGTTTTAACATTGAAGGGGTAGTTTTTCTAGGTGGTCCCCAGTGAGTTCTTTTCAACTTTGACATTCAAATCTGTGAATACCACTTGATTAGTAAATGAATTTCTTCAGGAAGCTCATTTTTTGCTTATTTCCAGAGATATACCATTGAAATATGCTGTATGCTCACATAGACTTTTTTTGTGGACTTACAAAAATTAAGAAGTTCCCTAATTGTGATAACATTTTCAAAAATGTTTAAAAAACATTTTAAAACAAAACTTCTTTGCTCACCAATGGTGGTAACTAGGACGCCAACCACTTACTCTGGTAATTGATAATTTAAAGAATTAAGCATTCTGCCTTTCTAGAAGTTCATCAAAAAATTAAAAATGGAAGTATCATATGATCCATCAATTCTACTTCTGTATATTTATTCAAAAGAGAAAAGATGTCTGCGCCCATGTTCATTACAGCATTATTTTATAACAGCCAAAACATGGAAACAACCTAAGTGTCCCTTGATGAATGAATGGATTGAGAAAATGTCACATGCACACACACACACACACACCCCAAGAAAATATCATGTAGACATATGCATATATACACTCATGTCACTTAATGACAGATATAAGTTCCAAGAAATTAGACAATTTTGTTATTGTGTGAATGCTGTAGAGTTCACCATCAAACCTAGATGGTGTGTAGTCTGCTACACACACACACACACACACGGATTGCTGTCATATATATACGTGGTTCTTTCTTGAATGAAGTTTTTTTTTTCTTTTTTGAAAAAAGCATGTGTAGCATTTAATAAACTTTCCTCAGTGTACCTTCAGGCTACCAGACATAGCCATCTACCACATCACTGCCCTTAATCTTTAGATTGGTCTTAATACTTAGTTTGGCCTTCATGATGAGTTCTGGGCATGGAGCTTTCCTATCCCCAGAACTTTGTAGTAGCCCAGTCACACCATATCAGTGATGAAGCAGCTCCAGTCTTTTTTTATTTGGCAACATTTACCTGAGTCTGCTCACTGTCCAAGGTCCACAGTTTATCAAGAGTGACAGTGGGCAGATTCCTCTTTAAGTGATAATACTTAACACCAACTTTCCTCAAGTAACTTGGGAGATATTTGTCAAAGTTGATCCTGTGGTGATGCATGCCACCAGCATTATCAGCTTCCTGGGTGCTTCGGGTGCTTGCCATTGAGGCCATGGCTGTGGCTCATATAGCCCTGAAGTGACCCTGAAGTTTCTGGATCTTCCTCAATCTGGATGGCATGTTGGCAGCCAAGATAAAAGAGTGTTGTTGACTATATTGTTTTGGGGTGTGTGATTCTATAGACATGCATGTAATGGAATATAATTCAGCCATAAAACAGAAGGAAATCATGTCACTTGCGACAGTATGAATGGATCTTGAGGGCATAGTGCTAAGTGAATTAATAAGTCAGACAGAGAACCATAAATCCTTTGTGAGCTCATTTATATGTGAAATCTAAAAAACAAAACAAAACAAAAACAACAATAACAACAAAAATACCTGAAGTAATAGATACAGAAGATAGGTGATACTAGAGGTGGATATTGGGGATGGGCAAGATGGGTAGAGGTAAAAGACAAAGACATCCAATTAAAAGATTAATATGTTCTGGGGATGTACTATATTGTATGGTTAGTCAGTTAACAATACTGTTAACTGTATATTTAAAAGTTTTGTATACTCCTTGTATATTTGAAAGTTACCAAGAAACTAAACCATACAATTGTTATCACAGGATAAATAATTGTAACTATCCTACCTTAAGTGTACAGACTATTTTAGAGTAATCTACTAGCCCTGGTTGTAAGGGAATTCTAAACAAATATAGAATTAATGAAAGAAGTACAAACTTGTCACTGTACAACTCTTAATGAAACAGTTGATTTAGGTAAGGATCATCAATGGGTGAAACCATTCAGAAATTTTAAACTTTACCATGAAATAGGGAAAATACTTGATCTTCATCACAGATCAGGGGGGAAACAGGTTATGATCAACTGAGAAAAGGTACTAAGCAATGTTTAAAAAAATGTAATTTAAAATGCCACACTCTGAAATGTTTCTTAAAATAGCTTAGCATACGGGAACAATATGGCTGTGGTTTTAGCATATTTGGGGGGCAAACAAATATTCTGCAACTTAAGGCATGATGGCTCTTTATATTTTTCTTTAGAATATAAAATGAAGTAGAAAATAACTTTAATCGATGTCCTGACTTGAAGGGGGAGAGGACATAAAGGGAAACAGATGGAAGCAATTAATGACATCCTTGGAACTGTTGACTATAGGACATTCTTTTGGGCTGTTTGGTTGATGTTTCGAAGTTTCCAGGGCATGGTAATCTGAAGAATTCTTTGTAATCTACTTTTACAAGGATTTCTAAATAGTGTCTACTTAGGCAATATTAAGGAATAAAATATATTTAAACATTTTTATTTTTAGAGAATCTCTATGTGTAGAATGTTGGAATGTCAGGAGTAGGGCAAAGAGAAGACTCTTGGCCTGTTGATAGATTTATACCTAAGCAGTCTGATATATATTTACAGATTTTTCAGGGAAGAATGTGACATTTTCAGGATTTTTGACATTTTGAGGATTTGGGGAGATGTCAGAATCAAATCATGCTCTATTTGTGCAATTGGTGATTAAGAGAATTAACTTAATATAAGTTAAAAATTACATAGTTGAGTTATAACTGTCAATAAGGGATTTCTAATGTTCGGGTAATTCCTTATTGTGAAAATGAGAACCTTTTTAATATACAGTATATTTGTATTATCACAGGAAGACTGTCTTTTGGATAGAGTTAAGTTATCTGACCCTTAACTGTGCTGGCAGATAGAAACAGTTTACAGTTTGGTAATTTTACCCAAGATTGCATTATAGACACAGTGTTGCACAGGAGGTATATGATTGCATGAATGCCTTATAAACTGCCACCCTCTTCGTAAGCCTCAGAGGAAAATTGTGGCTGCAGCAAGATTTTTAAAAGCTTTAAGAAGTTTCAAATTAAAAGCTATAGTACAGACTGATTTTAAATACAATAATAATCCAAAGAAAGTAATTCCATTATAGGTAGGAATGGTAGAAAAAACTTTGTGTGGCAAATGGGACTTGGGAGGATGGATTAGGGGAAAAAGAAAATACTTTGGGTAAAGTGAATGACATGAGCAATTCATGGACACTTGTGACGGAAGGAGAAGTCATGTTGGGAACAGTAGGAACTGAATTTAGGAAGACAGGTTGGGCCAGGTAATGAACACCCTTGAAAGCCAGGCAGAGGGATTTGCAGTTGGACAACAGAAAAGCTTTGCAGGTCTTGAGCAGTAGAATGACAAGATGAAAGTGATTTTTCAGGAAGATGCATATCTAAATACTGAATGACTAATAAGTCCTAGTGAAGGAGAATAAACTATATGTCAAACCAACCATTCATTTTCTGTCAGTGTGGATTTGCTTTAAATTGATTCCTTATAGGTAAAAAATGTTTCTGGCAAACTTATTTGCCATGGAAAATTTGCTATTTCAGTGTATAGTGGCCTTTTATTATTATTTCTTAGTGGAGCAGTGATGAATAAAGAAGGCAGTTCTTGAACCTTATCCAAAAGTGTTAAGTATCTAAACATATCTAAAGGTGTTACTTGTCATGGTATGAACTCCTTAGAAAGGACATAATGCATATTGTCTATTAGCAGGTGAATGACAGTTTCATTTAGAAAATGTTGCCACTTTCTGCTTCTGTGCTGCTCTTAACAATGTGTTTTGAATCAGCAAAACTTGGATTGATTCACCACCTTAAACTATTTTTGAAGCATAGTGTAATGTCTAGGCCTATCGAATAAAATAGTGTTCCAAAAATAATAATGTGGAAGGGTGTATGTACTATTGCTACATGCTTTCTGTTAATCATATTTCCTGTTTGTCATTAGTAATCATATTTTCTTTGAAATGGCCTTGTTTTAACTCTTAAACTTTGTTTAACACTATTGCAGTATATGTTTGTATTATTTTAATTGATACTCATGTAAAGAAGAAATTTGGAAAGGATTACAACATGCGTACAATTAATTTAGATCTCTTTTGGCATTAAGTAATAGTATTATATTCTTACATCACCAGTCCTTATCTTTAACTTTTACTTTGCTCATGACCTTGACCACTCAAAGATAATTTGTGGTCAAATTTGTTCAGAAGAATCAATTATCATAGAACAAACCAGAATGACATATATGCTGAACATTTACATCATGGGCAGTTTGACAAAGTAAAATATTTTTATAAAAACTGGTGGGGGCCTCCCTGGTGGTGCAGTGAGTTAAGCAACGCACTATGAAGCAAACCGCAGCCACTGCAGCACGAGTTCGATCCCTGCTGCCTGCCAGGGAGGGGACCCACATGGTGCAGCAGACCTCTCCTGCTGTGCCCGCTGCTCCCCTCAGCAGTGTGTGTACTTCTATTGATCTGCTTGTTCTGCTCCCCACTCTCTGTGGTGAATCCTCTCACCCCCCCACACCTCTGGCCTATACCCCAGTGCTTGTATGCATAAATAAATAAATCTTTAAAAAAAACCCAAACTGGTGGACATTGATTAAATGAAGTGATTAAATAAAGTGATAGGACTGATGTGAAAAAAGAAAAGGAAAGCAAACAGGTTTACAAACTTCAATTTAGGAAAGGTTGCAGCTAGTGGCAGGACAGGTTTTTGAATGGTGATCTTACAGCTTTCACATTCCTGTTCTACAGGTAATACTAATTTTATGCTACTCTTAACAATTTACAATTTCCTTATGTATTTCAAAGAAGGACTATTACAGATGTAATTTGTGATGTACTTTAGTTCTTGCAACTCTTAAGCCTTTAACAAATTAAAGTCCTAACATTTAAAAATTAAAAGGTGGCCTCCCTGGTGGTACAAGGGATTGAGCACCACACTGTGGAACTTCCACAGCCACTGCAGCACAGTGGATCCAGCACATGTGGATCTAGCCAGGGAGGTGATCCACATGATACAGCAGACCTCTCTTGCCTGGCCAGCTGCTCCACTCAGCAGTATATTTCAGTTGATCTGTCTGTTCTGCTCCCCACACTGTCTCTGGTGAATCCTCTCACCCCCCACATCTCTGGCCTGTACCCTAGCTCTTGGATGCATAAATAAATAAAATCTTAAAAAGAATTAAAAGTAATCATAGGGATTATTTAATGTTTTATTGTATAGGTGAATTGAGGTTATTTGTTGCCCTAACTATAATATACTTCAAAACCAAACAGAAACACTAAGAGCAATTAGGCACAGATATTCCCTTAGTTACTACTTTGATCCCATACAGGTCGAATACCAAGTTAAGTTCTCAAGGTTTAAATTTTTTCACAGCCATTTAAGATCTTTTTTTATCCTTAGTAAACAAAAGAACTTTGGAAGAATAACTTCATTCTTGAATAACTTTTATGAGTTGGGTATTTTAAGTTACATATTTAATTTGCCTCATCTCACAGATCAGGAAATGGAGACCCAGAGAAGTTCAATAGCCTGTTTAAAGTTATCCTTACATAAATAGCAGAGGTAGGAGTCAGACTCTGAATTCTGACTCAAAAGCTTATGCTCATTCCAGTTCACTAAAACTGTGTCTCACCCTTCATTATGAGAATCTCTTCTTGTAATGTAATATTCATCAGCTTAAAAGATTGAGATAATATAATAGTGAAAGCACCTGAACAAAAAAAGATATTTAGTGGTCATTAGTTTCCTTCGTTTCTCATTTCTCAACCTTTTTTTTTTTTACTCAATCATTTTCTTCAAATAAAGTGAGTTCCTTTTTTTTATATTTTTAATGAAGTCTTTTTTTAAAAGATTTATTCATGCATACAAGAACTGGGGTACAGGTCAAGAGGGGTGAGGGGGTGAAAGGATTCATCAGAGACAGAGGGGAGCAGAAAAGGCAGATCAACTGAAATACACTGCTGAGGGGAGCAGTGGGCGAGGCAGGAGAGGTCTGCTGCACCATGTGGGTCCCCTCCCTGGCCTGGGATCAACCTGTATTGCTGTGCCACGGATTCTTCACAGTGCAGTGCTCAATCCACTGTACCATCAGGGAGGCACAAGTCAGTTTCTTTTTAAACTTTCCTCAGAAAATTTTCCCTAAATTATTTCCCATAGTGAGACTTAAGAAAATAAAATCATAATTGCTTTTTTTATTGAATGGCTTTTCTGTTTCAATTGAGATAATCACACAATTTTTATCCTTTACTCTGTAAGATGTTGTCTGGTCTACTACATGAATATAGATTTTCTGATGAACCATCTTTGGATTTCTAGGATTAAACTCTACCTGGTTATGATTTAAAAAAAAAAATACAGGTCTAAATGTAATTTGCTAATACTTTTGAAGGAATTTGCTTAATTTCTGTCGGATCTTCTTCTGTACTTTTACTTTCTTGTTCAGTTCTAGTGTATTTTTGCTATCATAAAGTAAGATGTTTTCCTTCGGTCTTGGAAACAGCTTACATAAGATAAAGATTATCTGTTCTTCAGTATTTGACAAAACTTACATTTAAAACTCTCTGGGGGGCCCTCCCTGGTGGCGCAGTGGGTTAAGTAATGCACTAGGAAGCAAATCGCAGCCACTGCAGCACGAGTTCAAGCTCTGCTGCCGGCCAGGGAGGGGACCCACATGGTGCAGCAGACCTCTCCTGCTGTGCCGCCCACTGCTCCCCTCAGCAGTGTGTTTCAGTAGATCTGCCTGTTCTGCTTCCCACTCTGTCTCTGGTGACTCATCTCACCCCCCCCCCCCACACCTCTGGTCTGTACCCCAGTGCTTGTATGCATAAATAAATAAAATCTTTAAAAAAAATAAAATAAAACTCTCTGGGTCTGGTGCCTTTTGGAAAAAGAGACTTGATTACTATTCATTTTCCTATCACCTAATTCAGCTTTAAAATTCATTGAATACCCGTCAACCCTTGCATGCACCGTCTTCCCCTCTCTTCCTCCACACTGATTCCAGAGGTGGCAACCGTTTCTCATTTGGCATAATGGATGTCCTCAAACCCTGCAGGAAGCCCAAGATGGTCAAAAAGAGAACCAAGAAGTTCATCCACATCAGACCAATATATCAAAGTTAAGATAATTGGGTGCACAGAAGGTTCAGGGGCCAATGCCCTAGCATTGGTCATGGGAGCATCAAGAAAACAAAGAACTTGCTGCCCATTGGCTTTAGGAAGTTCCAGTTTTTGAACAATATCCAGGAGCTGGAAATGCTCTTGATGTGCAAATTTAACTGTATGGAGATCGCTTGCAAGGTCTGTCCCGAAAACCGCAAAAGCTTTGTACAAAGAGCAGTGCAGGCATCTAAGTTGCCAGTCCCCAAACCAGGATATTTAAGATTCATTCTTAAGAGAATGAATCGCCAGTCCACATGTCCATGATTTATGTCAATAAAACCATAAAATTGCATCTTCTCCTGCCAACACCCCACCTAAAATACATTGAGTTAAACTTTGACATCAAGTATTTTTCTAAGAAATTACCCATTTCATCTAAGTCCCCAAATTCATTAGTACAAAATTCATGATTATTTTCTCATTTCTGTCTTAGCTTTAGTTGTATCAGCTTTTATTGTTTAGTATTATATGTTTTTGTCTTTTACTCTTTTTAGGGATTTATGTTTTTAGATTCACCTCCCCAAAGATTAGTTTCATTATATTCTTCTCTCATATGTACCATTTGCTCTTTTAAATTAATTATTTGAATGCCTTATTTTCAGTATTTCACTCTTCATGTTCAATCTTTGTTTTAAAACAAATATATTTTAGGCCCTTAATTTTGTTCTAAGTTCACTTACAAATTTGGAAGCAGTAATAGGCATTTTATTTTATATTTTTTTTAAATTATTTACTTATGCACACAAGCACTGGGGTACAGGCCAGAAGTGCGGGAGGGGGTGGTGAGAGGACCCACCAGAGACAGAGTGGGGAACAGAACAGGCAGATTAACTGAAATACACTGCGAGGGGACCTGCGGATGAGGCAGGGGAGGCCTGCTGCGCCATGGGGGTCAGCTCCCCAGCCGGTGGTGGCTGCAGTTTGCTTCAAAGTGTATTGCTTAACCCTCTGCGCCACCAGGGAGGTCCAGTAATAGGCATTTTAATAGTTGTTCAGTAAATATTTTGTGATTGTCTTGGTGAATTCCTCTTTAACCATATTATTTAGGGGACTGCATTTTAAAAAGTTTTTAATTGTACTGTGTCCAGGGTCATGACTGGTATATCATTTTTTTGAAATTCTTTTGTGACATAAGTTGTTAATTTTTGTAAGTTTTTTATGTGTGCTTGAAAAGACATAATGTTTGGGTATAAGTTCTATTTATATACATTAGATCAACAGATAAATACTAATTATCAAACTTTTTGTAACCTTTTAAAATTTCTAATGAAGTACCATTATTTTATATCATTGTTAATTTTTGACAGTATGGCATTCTCCCCCAGGTGTGGTCACCATAATTCACCACCACCAAAGTACCTTTTGTCCTCCAGCCATAGACTGTGTGCTCACCACCCCGACCCACATAACCTGTTTTCTCTGAACTGTCAGTTAATGATTGAGTTATGTTGAAATCTATAGTTATTTATAAATTAGTCAGTTTTCCTAATAGCAATGTTGTTAGGTGACTACAAGTTTATGATTCCCCTTGTCCTGAATTTTATTTTGTTGTTTATTACCCCCTTTTCTGAGTTGTTGTTAAGTCATATTCTAGTTTTTGTGTTTTCTTCATAAGTGAAAATAATTTTTGTCTCTATTTCACTTCATTCTATTTTTAGATATTTATATCTCTAATTCATTACATTCTTCCACAGAATGGTTTTGTCAGCTCTTTTCAGCATAAGGCCCTTTCAAAATTAACAGTAAGACTTTTTTTTATTATTATAAGTTGATTAATCAGTTAAGTTATAGGTTGATGTATAAGAATCAAAGATACAGTGAGTTTGTATAATTTAAAATTTTTATTTTATTCATTATGATAACATCAACATACTTTTGCATACTTTTGCATTTGCATACTTTTGCATACTTTTGCAACATACTATTAGCATTTGTCAGATACTTATATGTGCATTTATTCTGCTACAACTATAGCATGGGACAGAGGAACTGATGGATCTGTAGGTAACAGAATTCTTGATTGAACCTTGCAACCTCAGAATCTGCCCTCCCTTCATAGATGTCACATTTGAACAGAGGGTGAAGAAAGTAAGGGAAAAGTCTAGGACCTGTCATTCAGGCTTTAAAGAATATGTGACTCATATTCTACTTTTTAAATAAATTGCCTACCAGTACTGAAGGAGTACATGGCTAAGGGCAGCAGTTTTACCTCACTAGGGCAGCAGTTATTACTTCGAATGCTCTCATTCCCAACATGCTGCCTCTCCTTCAGTTCTCTGTTGGTTTGAAGGTGAAGTTAAAACTAGTTGTATATCCTCCTAATCTCAGCGGAAACAAAAAAATTTAGTGAGCCTTTGGCGTTTAGATACGCGGTAGCCAGAAGGGTGGTAATTGCCCTTAAAGGTGTTTGGATGTTTTCAGTATGACTCATTGTGGCTTTTAACCTGGTTTTGGGTATACACATGCAGTGGACTTTGCTATCACTGAGTTAGGATAGAGAAAGGATGAGTCCTATAAGAGCTTTAGGAGCCCTATGTTGGAACAGCATATTTTAGTGTTATCACACAGTGTACACGTGGGTGAGTTGGTGCTGTTCCTTGCGACTTGAACTAGATTAAAGCTTGTCATTGTACTCTGTGTTCCTGACTCCTTCTGAAAAATTGTAACTATGTTTGTAGCCTTCACTCAGGTTTCTAGATGACTAATGGCTGAGGATCCTTGACCTTTCTCAAAATGGCAACACTAGCAGCAAAGGGTTCTGGCTAGTACCGGGATGCCAAACAATGCATCTACTTTTAACTATTTTAAACTAAAATTTGTGTCAGATGGCTAGTATATAAAATAAGGTGTAATTTGCATATACTTCTGGTCTTTTAAAATCTTCATATGGGGCCTCCCTGGTGATATAAGAGTTTGAGCACATCACAATGGGGCTTCTGCAACCACTGCAGCTCAAGTTCTATCCCAGGCCAGGGAGGGGATCCACATGGCACAGCAGACCTTTCCTGCCTTGCCCACTACTCCCCTTGGTAGTGTGTTTTGGTCAATCTGCCTATTCTGCTCCCCGCTCTGCCTCTGGTGAATCCTCTCACCACCCCTGCCCTCCATTCCTCTGGCCTGTACCCCAGCTCTTTTATGCATAAATAAATAAAATATTAAAAAAAAACCACCAAAATCCTCATTTATTATTATTTTAAAAATCATGTGTAGACACAAAAAGGTCTGAGGGTGGAATGACTTTATTGTAGAGGGTATGAGTCCTACTTCATGGATACTACAAAGGCTGAATTTTCAATTATTGATGCATGAAATTTCATTGTTATCTCAGGTTAACAATTTAAATGCTTAAATACTTAGTGAAGGGAGAATTTTTGAGACCTCAGCAGTCATTTTCACTTACCAGTCCTTTGGATGAAGGTAGACTATAAATAGTGGAAAGCAGAGAGTTTGAGGCCCTTCCCCTACCCTCTGCCCTCTTATTCAGTCTTTTTATTTATGGAGTGCCTGGAGTTTAAAATTATCTTTAACTGATACCACATATGTAGTCAAAGAGAAAAAGAGTGTCTTTAGAGAAGGTGTTTGTCATGTAATTAAAATTATTAAATGTAAACCCTTAAACATACCATTAATTTTATGACTCTTGGCATTTCTTCATTTAAAATATGATGGGCTTCCCAAACTTGGAAATTGATTTGGGTCTTTCTTACTCTCTGAGAGACCCTGCCCACATGGGAAGGAAAGCTAAGAAGAGAACAGGAATAGGCCTGACATTTTTCCCTGCCAGATTATTATGCCTGGGCCAGCATGGGTGGAAATGAACTTGCTGGTTGCAGTGACCATAGTGGGAAAGTCCCACTGACCTGCAGATTATTTTCTTCCTTCCGTGCACCTGTTTCTTTCCCATCTCCCAAATGTTGTCTGGGCTCTGTGTGGTTAGTTGTGCTTGTGAGCTGAACAACTTTCTCAAAAGGACAGGCCCCTAGATATTAACACCTGCTTCTTTGGTTATGTTCCAGAATAAATAACTCAACTTTTGTGAAATCAGATTTTCCATTTTCAGGAAACAATGCATTTTTTTTGGTGACAGTATTTATAACCTAAATGACTATACTCTCTAAGATTAGATTTTATTAAAATGGCAAATTTGATATAGGATAATCATTCCACATCCCCCAACCTGTTTTTGTGGGTGGGGTACAAGCTTCACTTGTTGAACGTTTTAGAGAGCTTTTCACTATTGAATTATCGAGCAGTGTTATATCTGCATAGACCCATCAGACTGTCTCCTTTACATCATTTGTCCAATGTTTCTCTGTTTCCCTCAGTGATTTGGAATATGATTGATTGACTTTTACAAAAGAAGGTTGGTATTTTTTGACTTCATGATGAATGAATTACTTGCATTTTGTGATAGTTGAGTTCGCGTGCCTAGTCAAACTTGACCTATTGGAAAGCTATGTAATTTTTCTCAGAAAAGGGGTATACGTGTATGTGAGAGATAGAGACAGAGACAGAGGATTATTCCATCAGAAAAACAACTCAAAGAGATGCTATGAAGAGACTCATCTTTATAAGTAGTGCTGAGCTTCTTCTGAGGGCAGGTACTCTGTTTTCATTTTCACCATTGTACCTTACCCAGTCTCTTAAGTAAAGATGACTGCTCCCACTTTTATATCCCTTAGCAAGGATTGGACATACTTCTAAATACTAATTTTTACTTTATTTTGGATATATCACTCTGCCTTCCAAAGTGGTAATGCCTTGAAGGTTAGGAACCTTAAAAATGAACTTTCTATTTATAGGATTCATATAACATATAGTAGTTCCTCAATATGTTGTATATGTATGTATATGTATACAAATATATGAAAGAATTAGACTAAAGGAATTTAGGTTTAATAACTCCTGGATACAGTCTTAAGGCACCTTTTAAAAAGCTTTGTGACAAACAATCTTGAAATTATAAACCCGTTTTCCTCTTATATTTTTCTTAAATGAAAAAACTTTAGTATAAATGTAAATGTTTTTGATTAGAGATAATTGAAATCACATGGAATTGAGTAGTTTGGAACCTTTATATCTTTGATATTGTATAGTTTTATCATGTGTAATTCTGGGAAG
The DNA here is from genome assembly GCA_019455555.1 of Galemys pyrenaicus. Taxonomy (NCBI): domain Eukaryota; kingdom Metazoa; phylum Chordata; class Mammalia; order Eulipotyphla; family Talpidae; genus Galemys; species Galemys pyrenaicus. Next base: position 1,977,904 of record JAGFMF010012072.1, on the reverse strand, counting down.
AATGGACTAGTGGGTTATGGAGTGGACATATTTAAAGTTCTGTGAAACTGTTATTGGTCCACTGATCTAAAACATAAAAAAAATTAAATATTGTTGAAGACTCAAAGGCAAAAAGAAGCCTTAGTCTGTGCTTGTGGATTAAAGTATCTCAATCAATATTACAATTACACCATATATCCAGTTATTTAGAAAACAGACCTTATCCCCACTTTCATTCGCTAAACAGTTTTTTTTTTTAAAATTCAGATTTGTATTAAAAAGTAGATGACTTTAAAAAAGCAGAAGCCTTGAATCTTTAAATAAAACTTCATTTTCTACAGACTAGACAGACTCCTTCCTGTTTCTGACCACTGGTTAATCATGGTGAGATTTGTTTGGCTTTTAAGAATGCCATTAAACTTTAATGTGCAGATCAGATATCTTAGTGCAGAGAAGTAAGATGCAGTGGTTGTTTTGGCCTTATTTTACCATACAAGGGAAACCACTAGTGGAGAAACAAGTTGATTCTTTTTTTTTTTTTTTAAGATTGATTTATTTATGCATTTAGAGCTGGGTACAGGCCAGAGTCCAGGTAGGTGAGAGGATTCACCAGAGACAGAGTGGGGAACAGAACAGGCAAACTGACTGAAACACACTGCTGAGGGGAGCAGCAGGCGAGGCAGGAGAGGTCTGCTACGCTATGTGGGTCCCCTCCCTGGCTGCTATGTGGGTCCCCTTCCTGGCCGGCGGCAGGGATTGAACCAGTGCTGCAGTGGCTGAGGTTTGCTTCATAGTGTGTTGTTTAACCCACTGCGCCACCAGGGAGGCCCTCAAGTTGATTCTTGTAGAACTTTTTTCCATATCTTTTTTTTTTTTTTTTTCATATTTCCTTTCCTCACCATGGTCATTCTTAACTCTCATTGTTTTGTAGTTTTCCAAATTTTGAAATACATTTGCAGTAAATGGGTCCTTGCAAATAGGTATTACACAACATTTGCATTCTGTGAAGTTTGTTTGTTTGCTATTATTTTGTCAAACTTCATGTAACCTGAAAATAAAGTCAAAATTGTGACTTTTTAAAGGTAATGATTTCTGTAGACCACGTGATTTCATTTTTACCTGAACTTGGTAGATTAATTCATTCAGTAAATATTTATCGCAGATTAATTTTGTGTCAGACTTTCTACCTTGTGTATGCATTAGTGAACAAGATAGACAAGATTCTTGACCCAGCTGAACTTAAAATTTTGTGGGTGATAGAGAAAACTAGATTGAGAGAATTTGATACATCTCATGGGAACACAAAGTTGAGTACTCAGATCTGGGATGGTTTCCTGAAAGAGTCATTAAAAGTGCATCTGAAAGAACAAGTAGAGTTAGTTAAGCTAAAGAGGAGAGAAGAGAGGGCTTCATTCAGAGGGAATAGCAGTGAAAGCCTTAAGGTGAGAGGTCAGTGCTGTTTAAGTAGTGATCTTCAATGAGTGGTTGACTGTTCCTAAAGGACTTTGGAAATACTTCTCTTAAATATTTTAAAGATTTCATTTAAACATTCTAAAATTATAAGTTTAGTTACAAAGCATGTATTTCAATCATATTATACATTATATACATGTTTTAAATATATTTCCTTGTGAATATACCCAAAAGACACAAAAACACTGAATCAAAAAAATACTTGCACCCCTATGTTTATAAAAGCAGCACTATTTACAATAGGTAAGACCTGGAAACAACCTAAATGCCCAAAACCAGATGACTAGATCAGGAAGATATGGTACATATACACAATGGAATACTATTCAGCAATCAAAAAAGATAAACTAGAGTCATTCATAGGAACATGGATGGAGCTGGAAGGGGTTATGCTCGCAGAAAAAGTCAGAAGGCAAAAGAAAAATACTGGATGGTTTCCCCCTTAGGAGGAATATAAGGGAACCAAATAAGGATCAAGGAAAAGAATAATAACAACAATATTAATAAAAACACAACAAAAACAAAAAGACAAGGACAAATTTGGGACACTTAGTGGGGAGGGGGGAGGGATAGGATTGAGGGCAGATAAGAGCACAAGGGACTGAGGTGATGGTACACTGATGAAATGGTGATGGGGAGTACTTGGGGATTACAGTTGATGTAAAATATATATAAATAAAGAAAAATAAAAGAAAAAAATAAATATATTTCCTTGTTAAATTGAGCATTTTGGATATGGGATTTTATAATTTGTTAAATTTGAAAAAAATTGTCAATAGGAAGTAGAGAGGGTGAATAAATTTTGCTTATTCTGTATAGTCTGTAAATCTGTATATACATAGAATAGAAGGTGATATAGTAGCTATTGTCATAAACACAGAGAATATCAGAATCATAATATTCAACAAAAGACATCATAGACATATCCTTAACAGTATGATTCCAACTATTTAAGGTTCTAATGTAGGCAAAACTCAGTGATATATATTGCTGAGGTATGTGTACATACATAGATAGTAAAAGTAGGAGGAAAATCAGGGAATATTTAACACAAAATGCAGGATAATGATTACTTCTGAAAAATGATTATTTGGTTAGCATGGAGCTTCTAGAATACTTGGCAGTATTTGATTTCTGAAATAAGATTATTGGATACATGGTATTTGTTTGAACATAAAAGTCATGTAGTCTTTTTTAAGTGTGATTTTTATTTTTCAGTTTGAAAGTTTGAAAGATCCTTAACCTCATTCAAAATAAGAAGAATGCAAATCAAACCATAAGAATCTATAGGAAAAAGATTTATGTTATATATTTGGCAAGGATTCTTAACAGTTCAACAACAAAAAGACAAATAACCCAATTAAAACATAAACAAAGAGTTTGAAGAAGGTTTTCTCCAAAGAAAATATACAAATGGCCTACAAGCACATGTAAAGATGTTCATCATTAGTTATTAGGAAATCAGACCAGAACTATAATGAGTCACATCTACTAGTATAGTTTTGGCCAAAAAACACCAAAAAAAATTAACAAGTATTGGTGAGGATATGAAAAAAATAGCTACCTTTATACATTATTGGTGAGATCTAAAGTGGTGCAACTGCTGTGGAAAATAGTCTGAAAATTCCTCAAAAAGTTAAATACAGAATCCTACTCCTAGGTATACATCCTAGAGAAATGGAAACATGTATCAACATACACTAACTGTTGTATGAATGAATGTAGCACAGTTATTTATAAATGCCAAAACATGGAAACAATCCAGGTGTACATTAGTTAATGAATGGCTAAACAAATTTTCCCATTTTTGTATTTACTTACAATGGAATATTATTCAGCTATAAACAGGAACAAACTACTGACAACATACTGTAACTTCAAGGAATCTTAAAAACAGTATACTCAATGAATAAAGCCTCATAAAAAAGGTCACATAGTGCATAGTTCCTTTTATATTATATATCCAGAATAGGTAAATTCATAAATAAAGAAAATAGATGAGCCATTACCTAGCAGATGGGGACAGAGGGGAAATGAGGAGTGATTACTTCATTGGTATAAAGTGTATTTTTGAGGTGATGAAAAAGTTTTGACAGAGAGAGATATCGGTTGCTCAATATTGTGATTATGTGAAATGCTGCTGATTGTGTCCTTTAAACGAATGATTGTATGTTATGTGAATTCATCTCAATTAAAAAAATCTATATTGACATCTGGTTTTAGGCTCTCATATTTGTGGAGATACATTAGTTTGATTACATACTGAGTGTTGAGATGGTGAGGACACAGGCACTTTGGTCTGTGGTGGTGGGAATGTTAAACAATAACCTCTGGATGGTAATTTGGCAACCTCTGTCAAAATGACACTATCCTTAATTTTCACTGAGAAACTCCTTTTCTAGACTGTATCCTTTAGACACATACCTTAAAAATATGTATTCAAGGTGACTCATTTCAGCAGGCTGATAAATTATGAGCAAGTTATTTGACTGTATAAAGGAATGAGAAGACTGTACTTTTTTATTAGGACATCTCCAAGCCAAATTACATAAAAAAACTAGAATGCAGAAAGTATGTGTAATATGATCCTGATTATGTAAAAGAAGGTGGAAGCCGGTTTTTTGTATCTGTATACAGTGTCTTTTTTTTAAAAGATTTATCCATTTATGTACACAAGCTCTGGGGTACGGGCCAGAGATGTGGGGGTGGTAAGAGAATCCACCAGACAGAGCAGGATGCAGAACAGGCAGATTGACAGAAACACACTGCTGAGAGGAGCAGCAGGGGAGGCAGGAGAGGAGACCCTACACCACGTGGGTCCCCGCCNCCCCCCCCCCCCCCCCTGCAGGGATCAAACTCATGCTGCAGTGGCTGCAGCCTGCCTCATAGTGCCTTGCTCAACCCACTGCGCCAACAGGGAGGGCCCTCTTTTTTTTTTTTTTTTTAAAGTATATGGAGACAGTCCATTTGTTGCAGGTATATAGAATCTGAATGCCTATGCTTATATTCATTTCTGTTATGCCCATAGGCCAATGTTTTTACCTAGTCAAAATTCATGTTGAATTAATTTTATTGATAAAATTTACTTGTAGATAATTTTATTGACACCTTTTACTAGTAGAGTTTTGCATTATTTCATTTGATCCTCAGAACAACCCTTTGAGGTGGACTTTTATTTACATATGATGTTTTCTATATTTTCAAATAATGTGTAACATTGGCTAAATATTTTAACTTTAATTTTGTTCTGTATTTTTATAAGTTATTCAGTGATGATGTGGATTTATTGAATGAAATTAGAGGAGGTTCTCTGTTAGGTTCTTTTCATACTATGTAGATGAATAACTGAATGAATATATTTAGAGGACCAAGGAGAATAGTTGGTTTATGCATTTTAGGTTCTTCTTTTAAATGGTAACCCCTCCCCCAAATTCTTGACTAATTAGGTCATCATATTATTAAGCTATAGTAATATTAGACTATTAATAATTGATTTTTATTAATGGCATGATGTTATAATTGATAACAGTATTATAGGCTTGTTTTGAAATAGTCCAGTGGATTTATCGAATAGATCAACTTAGATGAATGAAAGTTTATGTATTTCTTCATGTTTTTTGTTTCTTCCTGTTACTTTAGTTTGTCTGATTATTAAATTTCACTAAATGCTATGCTTTGTCATCTTATTTTCAGATGTTAAATCTGAAAATGATGTCAAGGAGTTAATTTCTTTGTGCAGTATTTATTTTTTCATATATTTATTCATATGTTTATTGAGGTAAAGTAGATTTACATTGTTGTATTGGCTTTGGGGATTATAGGTTTCAACCTTTGCAAATGTATATTTTCATACCTTGCCCAAAACTAGTACTCCAGTTTTATTGGGCCCCTTCTCTCCCTTATTTTGACCATGCTATCCTCCCTGCCTGGTTGCCTCAGTTTTGTGCAGTGTCTTTTTTTTTTTTTTTTTTTAACTATAACTGACTATTTTATTGTGTTACATTTCTTTTTTTTGTAGTTTTCTTTTTCTTATTAAATTTATTTATACATATTTGATATCAATTGTAGTCCCCATGGAGTTCTCACCACCATTTCCCCAGTGCACGGTCACCCCAGTCCCTTGTACTCTTTCTGCCTTTATGTCGATCCCTCTCCCCCAACCCCCATGATGCCTTTGAATTGTCTTTGTCTTTTGGTCTTGTTTTTTTTTTTTTTTTTTTTGATTGTTGTTCTTTTCCTTGAGTCCTGTTTTTTGTTTGTTTGTTTCTTTATATTCCTCCTAGTAGTGAAACCATTCGATATTTTCCCTCTTGCCTTTTGACTTATTTCACTGAGTATAATTCCTTCTAGCTCCATCCATGTTTCTGTAAATGTCTCTAGTTTATCTTTTTTAATTGCTGAATAGTATTCTGTTGTGTATATGTACCACGTCTTCTTGATCCAGTCATCTATTTTTGGGCATTTGGGCTGTTTCCAGGTCTTACCAATTATAAATAGTGCTGCAATAAATATAGGTGTACAAGACTTCAAACTTTACTACAAAGCAATAGTAATTAACACAGCTTGGTACTAGAAAAAAACAGACACATGGATTAATGGAACCGTATTGAAAGCCCAGAAGTAAAACCACATATGTATTGACACCTGATCTTTGACAAAGGAGGAAAGAATATACAATGGAACAAGGACAGCTTATTCAATAAATGATGCTGGCAAAACTGGTCTACCACATGCAGGTAAATGGAACTAGACCACTACCTTACACCATGTACAAGGATCAGCTAAAAATGGATAAAAGATCTAAATGTAAGACCCAAAACCATAAAATATATAGAAGAAAACATAGGTAAAATGCTACAAGACATACATCTCAATAACGCCTTTAATGAGGCATCACCCCAAGCAATAAAAATGAGAGAGAAGATAAACCGCTGGGACTACATCAAATTAAAAAGCTGCTGTATAGCAAAAGAAACATTGACCAAAACTAAGAGACACCCCACCAATTGGGAAAAAAATCTTTGCACTACACATAACTGACAAAGGTCTGATTACAAAGATATACAAAGAACTCACAAGACTCAAGAAAATCAAAGTAAACAACCCAGTCAAAAAATGGGCAGAAGACCTTAAAAGACACTTCTCCAAAGAAGACATGCAAAAGGCCAACAGGCACATGAGAAAATGCTCAACATCCCTCATAGTCAGGGAAAGAAATTAAAATCACATTGCAATACCTCCTCATACTAGTAAGAATGGCACATATCAAAAAAACCAACCATAAATGTTGGCGAGGATGTAGAGAAAAAGGAACTCTGTTACACTGTTGATGGGAATTCAAGTTAGTCCAACCACTGTGGAAAGCTGTATGGAGGTTCCTAAGTCTACTAAAAATAGAGCTACCATATGACCCAGTAATACCGCTCCTAGGGATCTACCCAAAGGACACAAAAACACTATTTCAAAAGAATACCTGTGCAGTGTCTTTAAATGGCAGTATGTGTAGGGTGAGGACCAAGGAATTGAAGTGATGTAACAACCTAAAGTAAAGGTTTAAAACATTTTCTGGTTGTTAGGAAATTTTGAAGACCATGGACTTAGTTGTGCTTGAATGAATGAATGTGCTTGCTGTTCTTAATTGTGAATATTGAAAACTGAAAACAATTTCTGTTATAAATTGGTCCTCAATTTAGGGAAAAAAATGCGAATTTACATCCTTTTACATTCTTGTATGTATATGATCGTCTTCAGCTTGATTCCACAAGTGATTTAACTCATATTTGTCCACACAGGGTTGAGAATGCTTGCACCAAGCTTGTCCAGGCAGCCCAGATGCTTCAGTCAGACCCTTACTCAGTGCCTGCTCGAGATTATCTAATTGATGGGTCAAGGGGTATCCTCTCCGGCACTTCAGACCTACTCCTCACCTTTGATGAGGCTGAGGTAGGCAATCTGAGATCCATGCAGATCTCTTCCAGACAAAAAGTCTAGCCTTCATAAGACTGATAAGAAGGAGGATTATTGATTATTTAAAATGTGAAAATGTTGAGTAATTCGTATGTACATTGCCATTTTTTCTGCTTATTATTTACTCTCTTGACTGACTGCTCTCAAATATATTTTCAGGTTCGGAAAATCATTCGAGTTTGCAAAGGAATTTTAGAATATCTTACAGTGGCAGAGGTGGTGGAAACTATCGAAGATTTGGTCACTTATACAAAGAATCTTGGGCCAGGTTAGTTATATACAGTTTTTGTAATAAATTGTATGCATTGTCTTATGTTTGATTATGAGGAGAGGGATACTTACCCTTTTTGCAGAAGCTAGGTCATGCTGCATTGCACTTTTATGTGTTCTTGTTAATGGTGCTGATACTGTACTTATGCTGAGGAGATATCATTGTCTTTGAAAACTGAATTTACTTTTTGCAAGTCCTGGCCTTGTCTAATGAATTAAACTGGACATTGCAAATGTTGCTGGAGAATGTAGGAAATACTTTTCTATTACTGTAATGCTTAACACCGCCCAGAATTCTGACCTCTCCATTCCATGTTATACAGCATTCCTTCACTCTCTGCCAGCTGGCCTGTAGCTCTTTATGACCTCTTAGCTTGCTAATTAGCCCGCCTACTATTATGGACTCATGCCCTAGCAAAAGCTGCATAATATCATCAAACCTAGAAGGAGAGAAGCCTGCTGTAGCAAAATGTCATTTTGAAATGATTGTTTAGTCATCTGAGAGTTGAATATTCAACATACAGAATAGAGAGGAGCTTTTGATGTTATAGATTTGTAACATGGTTTTAAATGTTTAAGTATTAATGAGACCAATAAGAAGTTACATCAGATGTTTAACTTGTCAGTATTAAAGATCACATATCACCTTATAAAAATTTTTTGTATAACAGGAAATAATTTTTACTTATAAATATTTTTATGAAGTTCTGGTGCAAACATTGTATAAACTCAGGGCAATTAAAAATTTCTAAGAGCCATCATTGAAGATGAATGGAAAGTAGCATTAGAAAAGTATTAAGCTTTTTCATAGGGTTGGATACAAAAATTACTTCTTACAGAAAAAAAGGAAATCTTACAGAGAATTCCAACATATAAGACAGAAGTGGGGGTACTCTGGATGAAGCAAGGGCAGCCCCACTTTTCTACCTACCTTCCTTATCTCTTGATGATCTGTGAAACTACTTGCAAAATCCCTAGAAAATCACATAATGCCTTTGAATAATAACCAAAGTAAACAAAAAGTGCTAGCAAGCTGATTTCAAAACACCAGATGCTTTCAAATGCTGTCACTGCTATAATTATTTTTATAATATTTCTATTTGTTTCTCATTATAAAATTAGTACATGCATATTTTGGACATTTGGAAAGTACAAAAAATATAAAATATGAAAGCAAAACGTATTATCATAATTATTAATATTTTTTCAACTATTGGATCTCTGTTAGTTTCATAGGAGATTCTTTTTGAATTCTTTTTAATTGCGATTACGTTGGTTTCTAATACTGTGTATCATTTAGGGGTATAATTTCATACCTAGTCATCACATGAGATTCCTTTATAGCAATAGGCAGTGTCCCAGGTACATAGTATGAAACTTCATGCAGGGTAACAAGGCAAAATATTTATAAGAGATATATATCTGTTACAAATATATAATTTAATTTTTAAAACATGTGTGAAGTATTTGTCAACTTATGAAAATTATGTCACACTTTAAGATTTACATTTAAATTTCTTTTAATGAAAATAAAGATGTACTAAGAACAATCCTGAAATATTTTGTATCATAAATGCTAGAATTCATTCAGTGATCATGTCCGTTAAATAAATGGGCAATCAGTTTTAGACTTTCATAGTAATTTGTAATGTATATAGGTTGAGAAAGCTGGATAATTTTATCCAGTTGCATAATTTTTTTTTTAAAAGATTTATTTATTTATGCGTACAAGCACTGGGGTACAGGCCAGAGGTGTGGGGGGTGAGAGGATTCACCACAGAGAGCGGGAGCA
>JAGFMF010012072.1:1946712-1968331 GCA_019455555.1 Galemys pyrenaicus | reverse complement strand
TCCCTGGCCGGCAGCAGGGATCGAACTCGTGCTGCAGTGGCTGCGGTTTGCTTCATAGTGTGTTGCTTAACCCACTGCGCCACCGGGGAGGCCCCAGTTGCATAATTTTTTCCCTTACGTTCCAGGAATGACTAAGATGGCCAAAATGATTGATGAGAGACAGCAGGAACTGACACATCAGGAACATCGAGTAATGTTGGTAAACTCAATGAATACTGTGAAAGAGTTACTGCCAGTTCTCATTTCAGGTATTTTTTTTTTAACCTGTACTTTATCTTTCAGAAAAAACTAACATGTCCTAAACTCGGTCAGTAATTTTCTTGTTCTGCTCAGGTATATGTCCTTCATCTTGGGTGAAAATGAGACCTTTTTGAATATTACATGATGGTTGCAACTGATTGACAAAGAGCTAGTATTCATGTTTGCTGATGTTCTACTTCTGCTTTTTGTTTGAAACTGTCTCTCCTGTTGCCCACTTCTGTTTTCTGAAACACTAGTAGACCTTTTTTTCTGTATGGCAGTATCTCTATAAACTAGGAAATACACTTTCTGACATTCTTTTCATCTTATGAAAAAAAAATGAGGAGGTGGGATGGATAATATAAAATACAATATAGTAAAGCCTTTTGTTGTATTTACACAGTTTTTCATAGAAGATAATTGTTTTCTATATTGTGGAGCTGGTGGTCTACATTAACTGGGTCCGCCTTCCTATTTGACAGCTGAGAAATGAAAAAATAGAGGTTACTCTCTCAACTAGCAAAGGGGAGTTGCATTTGTTAAGTATCTAGTATTACCATACATCTCATGGTTTACATAGGTACCTTGCTAGTCAAGATATGGGTTAGTTTAACTCTCAGAGGACTCTCTTTATTTCAAAATCTTATGAAGCATATCACTGTGATCCCCCACTACTGCCTTTCTGTTTTGGGAATTTACATGGTAGCTAAAAAAGGAGATGGCAGTATGAGAGTTCCGAAAGCCATTCATGAACTAGAAAACAAAAATTTGTGGGGAAAAAAAAATTGTGAAGAGATTTGTACAATTTCCATGAGAAAAATATTTTTAAGACTAACTGTGGCAGAAAGCTTACTGGGGAGATTTATTAATCTGAGTAATACAATAAAATCTTGATTGCGCCTTGTTTGAAATTTAAAAAAATACCTTATGGGAAAATTTCACTTTCTCTAATGATCTGTATTATTATTTTTTTCTTCTTCACTTTTAGGGGTTAGAAAGCTCCTGCTACATGTTGAGGGAAATCCTGTATATAAATTCAGACATTTTGCATTCTTCCAGTAGGATTAGGGGTAGCAGGGTACACAGTCACAGTTTGACTGACTTTTTTCATCTTGTCTTACAAAATTTGTGCTTGATTGGAGGGAAGCAGTGTTAGGGTGGAGATGATAACTGATTTGAAGGATATTGGATATTTTGAGATTGTGGGTCATCAATACATGGATGTTAAACTAGTTTCCAGGTCATGTTCTGGAGATGATATGTACCTTGAGTTTTCTTTTATAGTGAATATTGCTGATACTGGAATTCTATTGGCAGACTTGCAGTGTTTGTTTTTATATTCTTTTTAAGACCTTAAAAGCCCAAACATGTTCAAAGTGTGGAACATCTTGTGTGAATATTGTTATACAGCAAGATTAAATTCCAAACTTAATTTCTGATCTTTTGTTTATTTTTATAGCTATGAAGATTTTTGTAACAACTAAAAACTCAAAAAACCAAGGAATAGAAGAAGCTTTGAAAAATCGAAATTTTACTGTAGAAAAGATGAGTGCTGAAATTAATGAAATCATTCGCGTATTACAGCTTACTTCTTGGGATGAAGATGCGTGGGCCAGCAAAGTAAGTGTTACTGGAGGAGAAATATGAAAAATCTTGTATTTCCCTCTCCTCAGGATTTGATTGTCTCACATTTTATCTTATAATTGTGTGTAGTTTAAGATTGCTCAGATATTAGGAAAATAATTTTCACTTTTGTTTTATGGGTTACTTGCTGATTCTGCAAATTTCCTTTGATCTAAGGTAGATAAGTAAATAGTATGTAGGGTGAATGTTGGTTGACAGTGAGATGTATTGCTTTTCTTTCAGACTGAGGTGTCACTGATTAGGCTGGTAGAGGAATTATGATATGGTGTAGTCTCCCCTAGGTGGGAGCCCTACCTTTTATGTGGACAATTATTATTAGATGACTATGTAAGATACAGAATATACTGGGGAATAAATTTTATAGAAATGTTTTCCTTAATTAACTTTTGGTACAGAGAAATGTACAGAGAAAACCTTTGCTAATACTAGGTGTATCCCTTCATCTTTCCATTTTCCCTAATGAAAGCTTAATTGAATATTAGTTTGTATTTGTCGGCTAGTTTGAGGGGTTTCCTTCACCCTTGTCTAGAATTTCTCCTTGCACTCTGGAAGGGTTGGTTGATTTTTCCTAGCTAGTACTCAGCAGCACTGGTTTTATGTTGCTGCGGCTTTGGTTTGCTTCTTTCTATCTAGTGAATGGGGAAACAGAGACCATTTGGGTTTATATTCTCCTTGTAGAAGCCCAAGATACAGGCAGTGGGGGAACACCCTGTCTGCAGGATCCAGTTTCCCAACTTGTGACCCAAATATCTCCTTACCACAGTGGGTGTAGACTAAAGAGGGAATTTTGTAGTATGACTTTCCATTGATGCCCAGTAGGACTATGTTGTCCTCCAGGATACCTTAAGGTAAGGTCAAAGTTGGTACTAAAACCACCAGACTTTTTTCTGTACTTTAAAATCACTAGCCTTTGGGTCTCTCTGGTGGCACAGGGGTTAAAGTCTCAGCGCTGTCAAGTTATGACCAGTCTCTGAGGCATGAGCTAACCCACATGGCATGGCAGATCTCTCCTGATTCACCCACTCTCCCCTCAATGGTATATCTCAGTCAATCTGCCTGTTCTGCTCCCCACTCTGTCTCTGATGAATCCTCTCACCACCTTCACCTCTAGCCTACACCCTAGTTCTTGCCTAAATAAATAAAATTAAATCTTTAAAAAAATAAAAATAAATAAAATGACCAGTCTTTTCTTTTATTGCCTGGAAACTGAACCTATGTATACAAAAGAAATTAGTCAGCTTATCTTAACTATGGATTTACAGAGGGACAAAATTCTTGAACAAGTTCTGTATTTTAAATCTATATGGTACGATCATTTTAGGTCTTTGATATTTTACTTTTGCTTATTTGACAATTGACTTTCCTATTATGACTTCTTTATGCATTTTTTTTTTTGTTCTCTTGTTTGTTTTATTCTTTTTCTCACATTTAGAAGGTAAGCTTTCTCTTGCCCTTTAGCTTCTTCGCTTAAAAGAGAAAAAGCATGTCTGTGAGGTTTTCTTGTGTTGTGTGCCATGCCTTATTCTGTGTGCAGGTGTGTAACATTGTGCTTGAATATACGTTAGAATGTGAATATGGAACTTTGGGGCTGTGCTGGGAAGACTGTTGGATTCTGGTTCATATTGAGATAGTTCTTTGGAGAAAGCATAAAGAAAGACATTATTATGGAATAGTAGGATTTCTGTCTTTGGTTGGATGCTTTTTTTCTCTTTGAGTTAGCTTCTGAGAAATGTTTTAGGAATGACTATTCCCACTGATTTCATTTGAGGGGCAGTTTTCCCCCAGGTGACTGGGGGACCCCTAAGTTACCTGTGGACCCTGTTCTCATGCAAGGAAATTTCCAGCTAATGCTATCTCTGGAGTTGCCTTTTCTACCAATTTCCTTTATAGGCTCTGAATTTTTCTTCTGGGGAGGTATATCATTGAGGTTTTAAGTTATAATGAAATTGGGTAGGTTAGAAAGTTAAATGTGGCACCTGTCTTTCATAATAATTTTGGCCTTGATAGTCAAAGAGAGAAAAATTAAGGTGTATCTAAAGTTTTTCCTTACTTTAATCCATGGCTCATTGCATGTTCTTCTGCTGTCTAAACTGTCAGATTAGTTCTTCTTGACCTCATGTTCCCTAACCTAATCTCATTCCTCTTCTTTCTCCTTCTAGTAGACAAGTAGTAAAAGTAATAGTATTAAGGAGGCTCAGGGGTTGTATCCTTAATATGTCTCTGTTTTCAGAAGGAAAAAGTCATTCATCACTTAATAAAATATTACTGAATAAATGTTACTAAACTTTATTTTCTGTAAGTGTCAAGGAAAGCTGTTGCTGAAAAAATGTGACTAGGGGCCTCCCTAGTGGCACTCTGGGTTGAGCAACACACTGTGAGGCAGACCAAGGCCACTGCAGCATGAGTTCAATCCCTGCCTCCGGCCAGGGAGGGGACCCACATGGTGTAGCAGACCTCCTGTCTCCCGGCTGCTGCCCTCAGCAGTGAGTTTCAGTCAGTCTGCCTGTTCTGCTCCCCACTCTGTCTGGTGAATCCTCTCACCTCCCACAACTCTGGCCTGTACCCCAGCTCTTGTATGCATAAATAAATAAATCTTTAAAAAAATGTGGTTAGTTGAGATTTTCTGAAGAAGTATTAGGCACTGGTGTAGGAGGAGATTCACAAGGGAAATAGGTCTGGTCCCCACTGTGGACAGTCATGTTGTTGTCTCTCAGTTTGATGCTGATCTGGAAGAAATCAGACTGTCAGGATGCTGCAAAACTATCAGAATAAGAGAAAGTAAATATTTCAAAAATTTCAAAAAATTGAAAAATACAATTATTCCAGCCCAAAGAAGCTCAAGTACATAATGACATCAGAATGAACAAAATATACTTACTTTTTAACTCAAATTTGATTTTCTTATACATTTACCTGGATTAAATAACAAAATGCTATAAATAGACACACATGACAAATCTCATTCCCAACCTTGTCCTATCCATTATATCACCCCCTAACTTCCTAAGAGTAGTTATATTGTTAGTTGTAAGAATATTTAGAAAAAGCAAATTATCTTCAAAATGGAAATAGGTAGCTTTTTCAGTTTGTTTTTCAGTTTAGTATAGCATTATGCATCTTTTATTACTCAACGGTATGCAGTGAATTAATTAGACTTTTGTTTCTGTCTGTGACCACCAGGTTCTCATTCTGTTTAATACATATGGCAACTTTCACCTCATCTTTCCCCTACCAACAAAGAATTAATTTTGTCTAACCATACTTGTTTCATGCTTCCTCACTGGTGCAGTTTTCTCCTGGAAAGTGATGGTTCCTCTAGAAAAGTTGGGGAAGAGAGTAAGTGAAAATAACTCTTGCTAAAAGTGCATTTTGCCATGTAAGTTAAAATTTTAATGAGGCAATGCAGTAATGATTACAGTTTACAGGTTCATAAGTTGAAAATTACTTTGACTTTGAACATTTCACTTTGTTTTGAAAACAAAAATTTCCTCCTCCTTTAATTGGCAATCAGTGATTACTAGAAATGAATCTAGCATTTTCCTGGGACTGCATTATTCAGCAAAAGAATTTATGAGTTAAACACAATTCTAATTCTATCCTTTATAAATTTACAGTCTATAATCTTTTTTTGGTATTCATATTACTTGTATTTGTATGCATATTGAGAACTAAGGGAAAGTGAGAAAAACTTAAAAACCATTTCATAGTAAGAAACTTTGAACCCTGTATAGATACCTCTACAAGTGTACCTTGAGGCTATTAGATATTATTCACAATTAGTGCCCGTTGTGGGTCTTCTCCCACTGTGGGCCTAGGCTGATGATGAGTAAGTGTTATAGTGACTGACCCAGAGGATTACGGTACTTTACCAAAGAAGGAAATATTGGTCAGAACATGAAATCCTTTAACACTTGCCCTTATTTTGCAGACTACTGGGATTATTTAAGAGTTAATTTTAATTTCAATCCTTTTGAAAAACATGGTAGAATATAAGCTTTTTATGAATCTTCTAGTAGCTAATACTGTAACAGGGTTGTCCCAAGAAAAAGAAAAATTCCAGAATCCCAGTTCCACCCTAAGTGGGTGGAGCTAAAAAAAATTCTACAAAAAAAAAAGCAAGATGGAGAGCAGCAAACAAACCTAAAAAGGGCATGTAAAGCAAAAAAACATATAAAAAACTACCCTTGTTTTTAGTCTTAAACTAATTAAAACAAATATAAGTGAGAGACCCTTGGGGAAATTAACAATAACAGCTTTCACATTAATTTTAATTTTATTCTTTTCCTCCCAAATTTATCTAACTCTTTCTAACCCTTTTCTATAAATCTCTACTAAAAAGTCCTTTAAACATATAACAAATTTTTAAACCTTTTTTTAAACCAATCCTATTTAACTAAACTTTTACCCTCAAGGAGATGGGTAACTTTAAATACTTAATCGCTATTTTCTTTATCCTTTCTATATTATAGCCTAATTATATTAAAATTCCTTTCCATTAAAAATTTTATATATTTATCTTAATGCAGCAAATAACAAAACCCATTCAAAAAAAAAAACAAATTTAAGGCTCCTCTCCCTACCCTATAACAATACCATGAAAGATTTATCTCTTGGAGTCTGAGGTAGTTAATGTCAAGCATTTATGATATTTTGTCTCTAACCCTACCCCCCTCCAAATAAAAGGGTAGATAAGCCCCAAATGTTAAAGAAACTAATGTTTCCCTGGTAATCTTTTAGTTGGTATATCTGCTTGATTTCTCAGAGGTGGTATAGAATTTAGAGCTCGAAAGGTATTCTTGGAGTTGAGGAAGAGAGAGCCAGAGGAAGATAACTTCCCTGAAGTCTCAGGGTGAGACTAGTTTCTCAGTGCTTGAATTTAGTTTGTGAGAGTTTGTTTTACCGCCCAATCCATCTTTGTTTAAAACATTGATTTGGGGGTGGAAATGTGGTCAGGAATGAATGTAGTGGGAAGGCTGGGGAAGGGAGGTATTAGTGGTAACAGGGAGAGTAGGTTGGGCAGTGAACAAGACGGTCCTTATTCCTATATTTATAATTTTCAAAAGCCTCGTATTTCAAGACCTCACATTTCCAACTTCAGTTCCTTTTGATTGTTTATAGGAGGAACTCAGTGGTTCTCAGTATGATTCAGTATTCTCTAACTTTATGTTAAATTTCAGAAGTGTTTTAATTCTTATGAAAGTATTTAAATAAGTTTGTTATTCTTTCACCTTTTGATATCTTGGGGAGTCTGCCAAGGCATGTTTTGTTTTTTTTTTCCCCTCCCCTTGTCATTTAAAAATGGAGTTTTATGGTAAAAGGGAACCAGATCCTTTTTGGTTGTCCCCAAAACTTAATTATTGGATCTGGTGTTTTTCATACTCACTTAAAAAAAAAAAAGATAAAGAATAAAGAAACTCAGTTGAGAGACTTTTCTCTTTTCCAAATTTAAAATTTATAGAGATAAGTACTGAAATGAAGGTACAGTTTGATTGTCTTCTCTTTCATACTCAAATACTATAAGATTTACATGATGGATTTTAACTAGAGGCTTTGTGATAGGTAGTGTGATTGACCACAGGGATTATGATTATTTTAAAATATAAAATGTGATTGTTATAAATCTATCTCAAAATTGACATCTGGTTCTAGTTGTTCAGTGATTTTGTTTATATAATATTAATTGTTAATATATATGTGTATATATATGTTGCTCATGACAGAGTCCTTCCAAAGAAATATAAATGAAATTCTCAGGAAACCAAAATATTTGTTCTCATAGATATTTTTGTTTTTAATAAATATGACATTAAAATGTATTTTAATGATATTTGCAACTTGCCCTACTCCAAAAAGAATTTAAGATAGCCCATTCAGTGACCATTTTCTTTCTTCAGATTTGTCTAAAATTTATCATCCTTTACTATCAGGGAAAAGCAGTTCAAAACCACGATAAGATGTTACCTCACTCCCATGAGGATGGCCCACATTAGAAAAGACCAACAACGAAAGTACTGGTGAGGTGTAGAGTAAAAGGAACTCTCATACTCTGTTGTTGAGGATGTAGACTGGTCCAACCCCTATGGAAAAGAGTATAGAGGTTCCTTAAAATATTAAAAATAGATTTGTTATATGATTGAGCAATTATCATTCTTTGTATTTATCTAAAGAAAACCAAAAAAAGACTAATTTGAAGGGATATATTCACCCTTATGTTCATTGTGCAGCACTACTTATAGTAGTCAAGTTATAAAACAACCCAGGTGTCCAGCCACAGAGCAGTGAACTCAGATGTGGTGTATATATATACTACTCAGCTATAAAAAGAGATGAAATCCTGCCATTTGTGACAAGAATGAAATTGGGAGGGTATTATGCTAAGTTGCTAAGTGTGATAAGTCAGAAGAAGAAAGGAACATACCAGATGATTTCACTCACTGAAAACAGAGGTGCAGACAAAACTAAACCAAAACAAAACTAGAAATATAGCTGCTGAAGTGAGTCTACTAAGGAGGACAGAAGTGGGGAGAGGACTCAATGACTTAATGGTGAAAGAAAGGACTGTTGATGTTTTGGAGGTGGGTATGGTGTGGACACATACATTTGAAGAGGTATGAATGTATTCCCCTAAATCATATACGGTATTACAAACTAGTGTTGCCACAATTAAAAGACCAAACACTTAAATTCACACTATTTAGAATTTTTGTAAATAAATGAAATTCCCAGTGTAAAAAAAATACAGCTTCATTCCATATTTGCTATTGATTCTTC
Source organism: Galemys pyrenaicus (assembly GCA_019455555.1). Classification (NCBI taxonomy): domain Eukaryota; kingdom Metazoa; phylum Chordata; class Mammalia; order Eulipotyphla; family Talpidae; genus Galemys; species Galemys pyrenaicus. The sequence continues at coordinate 1,959,676 of JAGFMF010012072.1, read as the reverse complement.
TTAGTAGAAAAGGAGCATCTCCCACTTATCAGTAAATTACTCACTTCTTGAGAATCTAATTCTTTTCATGAAGTGTGATGGACCTTGAAGCTTTGTTAAGAATTTAAAAAGCAGTGCTTTTTGAAGATACTGAATGGAACAAAACTTGTTTTTCTATTGTGTCTTAAATCATTTTGGGTCAGTGAAGAATAAAAGCAGCCATTTAGATTAATGTGGGTCATGAAATTTGATTTCTAGAGCTTATTTTCTGGGCAATATTACTAAAAGCCAAAATCAACAAGGCAGAAATTTGCTGATTTTTTATAGAATGTTAGTGGAATCTTTAGCAACTCTCTTTGGGAAAAGAAAACAAATTGAGATTAATATAAAATGGTGAAGTTTGGTGTCAGCAAATCTAGGATCAAATTGGGTTTATATCACTGAACACCTGTTTCTTAATTCATAAAATAAATTAGATTTAAATTTGCGGTCCAATGAAATAGGAGGAAAATGCAGGAAATGGTAAATTAAAGTTTCCTAAAGTAGCCTTTAGTGCTAAAAAATTTGTGATCCTTGTTTCTCCTTGAATTTAGATTTTTGAAATATAGTAAATATCAATTTTTTCACTGAAAATATGTTAGAGGAATGGTTATTAATATATTTAAAATAAAGCATTTTTACAAGGATATAATTTCTCTTCAGAGTTTATATGTACTTCCTTAGTGAGTGTGAATTAAAAACTAATGTCAGTACCTAGATAAAGTCCTATATTGTGTTGGAACTTAAAGGTTACCCATTCTCTTAGGTTAGGAGTTGCCTGAGACTCTTTTAAAAAATATATACTGATTTGGAATTAGGTCAAAGTTGACTTTTGTAGTGTTTTTGAAGGTAAGGTTTGTTGTCCACATGAATGTAGAACAAGATGGAGGAGGAGCACATAGTTAAACCATTTGAGCTTGAGAATCAAAGCACTTAAAAAAATACTTGTATATTCATACTAATTACAAGTAGATTTGGAAATAGAGCTGCCTGTGACTTTGCACAGTTTTATACACAATTTCATTTCTCTTTAGATGCTGTGGTTGAGAATTTGCATTTAGAGCAGTAAATAGCCAAGGTAGATTAGAACTATCTGTTTAAATAGTAAAGAATCCTAAAGTGGAGAGGTTATAGTTTGAAAAGATACTTTAGAAAAGCTGGGATCAGGTTGCTGACATTCAGCCTCCCAGCTTCCTTATGATTATGCTGGGTCTTTTTGAATTGGAAATGGGTGGTGGGGGTTGGGTGGTGGGGGTAGGAGATGAGGGGGAGATGCTTCTGGTGCTCCCATGTGGATGACTGGTGACATAACACCTTTAAACCCCCTGTTTTGCAGGACTGGAAATTGAAAAAAGTTAGGGATTTAGAATATTGCCTAGAATTTCAGAGGTTTACTTTGTGCTTTAATGGAGAGAATCTGTAAGAATTACTTCCCAAGAGTCAAAGGGGATTAGATCATCTTCAAGGTGTTAAACACTTGAGACTTAAGAGATGGCCATTCTGTCGATTGTGAGGATAGACCCATGGGTTTGGTTAAATTGTGCCGTGCTTTTCTATATTTCTATATATGTATAAAATGGCTAGTTTGTTGTTCCAGTCTCTCTTTCTATAACTTGGGAGATTTTATCCTAGTGTTACTATTTTCTCATACTTCTTCCAGATGAGAGATGGTAAAGGAGTTAAAGATGAAGAGTGGCAGGAAGGCCAGAAAAACCTTTCTTATATTACATTTTAGTGGTTTGTGTGCAGAATTAAAACTGAATTGCTAGATTAACATTTTCAGTTTTTGTTCAATCAGTAATTTCAAGTTTTTCAAATGAATTATATATAATGAAACATCACTTAGTGTATTGTAAAACAAGATGTAAAAAACTGTGATTTGTGTTACCATATGCTAATGAGGCTTCCCTGAAGCCTGGAGGACTTTGGCTAGGCTGTAATAGGTGAATGTGGACTAGTGGAAAGGCTGATAATGAGGCATGTGACAACAGGGCTTTTTCCTGCTGAAGACACTAAAAATCTTCTGGCTTGAGTGGTTTTACCATTCTTCACAGCTTAGCAATAGGGAAACCAGGAAAAGAATGGAATTAACTGAAGATCTGCATGAGAGATGCTGCATTTTGATAGAAATAAGCATTATAGTGTGATGAAAATATTTTTTAAGGCTCTTGTGGGACTACTTTAGCAATTGTATGCTAATGCTATAACTTTTCTGTCTTAGTTTGTATCATGGTATCTCAGTTTTGCAAAGAAAATAAAGGTGTTATTTCTCTTCAAAAGGATACTGAAGCCATGAAGAGAGCATTGGCCTCCATAGACTCTAAATTGAACCAAGCCAAAGGTTGGCTCCGTGACCCCAATGCTACTCCAGGTAACCCCCTCTGATTCTACTGATAGATGTAACAAAAAGTTAAAAAACAAAACACCAAGCAAATGAAAGAAATATTTCCATCATCTTGTAATCCTGAGATAATTGTGGTAAAAACTTTTAGGCATATAGCCTATTTTCTGAGAGTTTTAACTGATTGACGCATTACTGGTCCTTAAGAAATTGAAGGTATACATCATTAATTGAAGGTATATATCATGGAGTAATAAACTGTGCTGAACTGGACATTCTTCACCTAATGATTGGTTTACCCTGTCCTTGATAATTATTTTGAACAAAAGCTCTTCTCTTCTAGTTCCCATTGGAAAGATTTCATTTTTGTCAACAGAGTACTTAATTAAGCATTTATAAATGATGATACTAATAAGAATTGTAAAGTTGACTAACAATAAGACCCAAATATGTTAAGGAGGTGGGCTTTATGGATTTTCTAATCTAATATTTATTCAGTTTTAGATTAGATTTGAATGAATGTGGAATGCCTAGTGGAAGTAGGAGGTGCTAAGTACTGTAAAATTGTTGGAACCTATTTTCATCATCCATTTTCATGCCACAAGCTGCTTATTATCTCCAGATGGCTCCAAGTATATTTTTTAATAGTATCTATGGTTGAAACCTCACCCCCTGGTTGTAAGGGCATTCATTGCTTGATTGTTGGCTATCAGGTATATCGCCTTCTATTCACTTGTTGTTTAAAGTCATCCATTCCTTCATGAATGAAATGATTTGTAAAGCATCCTCTCTAAATAATTAATGTATGAGCAGTGTGGATATTGAGTATCTTTTTATTTTAGGGGATGCTGGTGAACAGGCCATCAGGCAGATCTTAGATGAAGCTGGAAAAGTTGGTGAACTCTGTGCAGGTAAAGAACGCAGGGAGATCCTAGGAACTTGCAAAATGCTGGGACAGATGACTGATCAAGTGGCTGACCTACGTGCCAGGTAAAGTTCCTCTGCTCTTACCAGAGCATTAATGAGTAACAAAAACATAGGATGCCATTCCTGCTGGAATGATCCAGAAAGCAAATCTCTGCAAATTTTACCGCGTTCTCTTCGGTTAATAGATAGTATAGATATTATATTTTATTAGTTTGTTTGTGGTTGAAATAAACTTTCCTTTTGCTGAACTTTTGAAATATGTAGATACATTGTAATAAAGTTGAAGTAAAATAGTGTTTTTTTTAGTTTATAGCCATAGGCTTATGGAAAGTAAGGGGCAGTGTATAGGAGATATTGTTTATGAAGTATGGGTAGAAAAAAACATAGAGTGCAAACACCCAATTTTTTCACGTCATTGAAAAGATGAATTAAATAATTATCCTCTAAGTTGGACACTCTGGCATCTTTTATTACATCATTCTTTCTGTTTCATATATTTTTTTTGCTTACTTTCAATTTTGACTGTTAGAACTTTGCTCCCATTCACTAAATACAATTGAATATTTAGAATATTCAATACAATAAATCCTTAGAAAGTATCCATTGAGTTAGTGAAATTCTAAATCCCCATACTTATGGAATCTTATAGTGTGGAATTAAACAAAATTAATGTATGATTAGACACTAGTGTAGATGAAGTTTAACTTTGCTTTGAGAATGTCTTTTGAAACATCTTGAGACAATTGCAGTATACAGTGTCTTCATACAAATAGCCTGAGTAACACTCCTTGATGTGTTGCCCACCATTATACCTGGCCTCAAATGTATTCACATAACAGATTTAAGTTCTTAGATACAGTTCTTAAAGTAGTGTTCCTGAGCCTCTTTCTCTCTTTTTTTTTTTGGACAAGCTACTTTTATAATCTGATAGAAATCTAAAAAGATGCATAAACTTGCCCCTATAATATCATGTATAATTTCCAGAGGTTCATCAATTCACTGTAGCCCTGGAAGCACCAGAGACTTCAGGTTAAGAGTCTCTTCCTTGAATGGGAGAAGGAACAACTTAAATAAATGTGATCATATTGAGCTCAGCGAGCCTTTTTCTCCTGCTGTGAAGCGGTCTTCCCCATCCTCCGCATGACAAGAACTTTAGAGAAAGGACAAAAAGAAGTTCTGTTGCCATTCGGAGAAATGCCAATGCAGTTTGACAAGATTCTTGGCTCTTCTAATTTCTCACTGCTGGCTCTTTTGTCTACAGCCTTTTCACAGTGTGGTAGACAGTTTTCACTTAGAATTCTCAAATACACAGTTGTATGTGTTTAGAGAAAAGATGAATTTGAGCAAGAGAATGAGGTAGTTGCTGTATGGGAGCCACCATTAATCTATAAAGAGAAAAGAAAAATAGTGAACAACTATGGACCTGTTTCACACTAGGGCCTTTCACAATGAAAGATGAGAAACCTATCTAGTCTGAAGGATAAAAAGCTATCTCCCTTTATCCTTTCTTCAATATGACCAACTATTTAACATTTTAGTTGCTGAAACTAAATTACTAGTTCCTCATTGGTTACCTAGGACGTCTAGGTTACTAGTATAAATTGCCCACCCACCCCCCACTATGAGACTCAGTAAACTTTTCATTTTGAATGAAAACTTGTGTAGCCCATAAATATTTTAATTTTTTCACAGACTCATCGTTTACTATATTTGAAGGCTAAAGCAAATTAAATTATAAATAGTATGCTTTTCTACAAGTCCTTCATTCCCCTGCATTGTAACAGGAAAGCCTCAAGTTCAAGTAAAAGAGTATCAGTGAATGAATGACAGAGTCATACTATTATGAAGAAAAGCAAATAATAATTTGGAATTCATCCTAAAATCGGAAGGATGACAGCTAGCTATATGATCCTACCAAATGATAAAATTGTCACTCCTATAAATATGTTTATCAGGTTGTCTGGAATGGAAAATCCGAACTTATAAATAAAATATAATGTTTTATTTTGTTATGACTTGGAAAGTCACAAAAGGAAAGTAAGTCTATTAAATCACATCATTTTTTACAGTAATAGCATACCACTTCTGAGAGAGTAAAATAGAGAAATTAGTTCTTTAGGAACTTGATGGGAAACAGTGGTTTCCTGTCACCATTTGTTTTTTATTTCCCTCAGTACTAACTGGTTTTGATATTTATAGATTGCATATGAGTGGATGGTAGACATTTAAAATTATCATTAAGTTTATTTTAAAATAATGATAATCATAATAATTCAATAGTAATAGCAATTATGTAGGTGGCTTGCTTTATTGCCAGTGAGTTTTCAAGTATATCCTTTTATTTCAAGCCACAATGTTAGGTAAGCAGGGCAAGTATTGTTACCTGCCCACCTCCCATTTTGTAAGTTAGAAAACTGAAACCCAAGGAAGTTGAACATAATAAACAAGGTTCCATAGATGTCAGAACCCTGAATTTGAACACAGATCTAATTGGTGTCAGTGTGGTGTGCTTTTAATAATACTATGTGTGCTGCCTCCTAGAACATTTCCAATGTATGTTTGCCCATAAAGAAGACAATCTGATGGATTAATTATTTCTAAAGTACACATTATTATGGTACTAACTCTCACATATTTCCCTCTGAAGTTTAGATTTGATTACATAATTATCACCAAGAAGAAAATCATTACTATTAAAGTTTGCAGGCATGGACTTTAAAGTGGTTATGTGATTTCATGAAGCCAATGTGTATTTTTAAAGTAAAGGAGGAAGTAGGTGGTTTGGATATTTTGCTTTATTTACCTGTTTTCTTGTGCTATCCAAGATATACCCAGGAAAAAGACAAGCATGTAACAAAAACAACTTATTTGCACTTTTAAGTATTAAGTATTGATGAATACAATGACACATCTGTCTGTCTTGATTAGAGGGCAAGGAGCCTCACCCATGGCCATGCAGAAAGCCCAGCAGGTGTCTCAGGGTTTGGATGTGCTCACAGCAAAAGTGGAAAATGCTGCCCGGAAGCTGGAAGCCATGACAAACTCAAAGCAGAGCATTGCGAAGAAGATTGATGCTGCTCAGGTAGTAATAGTGATACCCAGGAGGGGAAGGAGAGAAAAGAGAAAGAGAAGTGTTCCATAAATAAGTAAATAAATATTCTCTCCCCTGCTCCCTTTATCCCCCTCTCTCCTTTCTGTCCTTCCTCCCTCTCATTCACTGTAGGTGGATAACCGATGTTCTGAATTATGACCTATTCCCAGCAATTACCATTGTTAACCTCCCCTATCACCACAGGATTAGACTAATGCTTATCTATATTTTGAAATAGAGACTCATATTTTGAATACTTCAATTACTTAAAAGTTAGGATTCTCAGTACCAAGAGAATCCTAATTCCTAATATTGATTATAGTTTATCAAAACTGTTCAACTCAGAATTGTCAACTTTATTTGATTATAGCAGTGTTAAAGGGTTAAACTTTTCTGATACTACTCTACTATAAAATTATTTTCAAGCATTTCACAAAGAAGCAAATGTTTTAAGAGACTGAAGAGTTAAAAAGTTATGATTTATTCAAAGATGAGATGAAGCTTGTGATATTTTATTGTAATGGGGATGAAAAATATTTATTTTTAAAAAGATGAGGGATTGATTTGATTTTACCTGAGCTGAGAACCTAAATGAAACAGTATAGATCAGCATTATAAAAATCAATTACTGGTATGCTTTATGGTTACTTTTGAAATATTTCTGATGGCCTTAAGTTTAATGAAATGTGGTTCATGAGTAGATCACAGTGTGCTTCTTTTCAATTTATATGTATATAGAATTGGCTTGCAGACCCAAATGGTGGACCAGAAGGAGAAGAACAGATTCGAGGGGCTTTGGCTGAAGCTCGGAAAATAGCAGAATTATGTGATGATCCTAAAGAGAAAGATGACATTCTACGTTCTCTTGGAGAAATATCTGCTTTGACTAATAAATTAGCAGATCTACGAAGACAGTATGTATTTAATCCCGTCTTTTTTCCCTAAACACACATATAGTTGAATTTCATATTAAATGCATTTGTGATGCTCTTTCACTGTTTTTCACTGATTTTTTTGTAACATGTCTAAGGTCAGCTATCACTATTTTATCATTAATATAACTGAAGTTTAATGATTTATTACTAGTTTCATAATTTTAAGTGGATAAGTTTAACATTGCTAAGACTTCTCTTGAGATTTATGGTTTTAATTTCTAAGCTAAGACTTTCCCTGCAACATTATGTTTAGGATATATCTTTTATGACATATAGGTGTTCCAGGCATATGAGGGATAACAATAATCAAGTATTCCAAGCATACAAGGAAAATACTTTCTTGGTTAGCTATAGAAAAGGAATGTGTGTGTGATAGGGGTTGTGGTAGTGGGGTTGAGTGGGGTGAGGCATAAGAAAATGACTTTATATTTCCCCAGCAATGTTATTTCTAAATTAGCAATTATAAAAATCCTTAAGTATAATGTCCTCACCATAGCTTCTCTTCATGGACACCTACTTTGACTACATGGAAAAGTGTCACAGCTTCTTTTAATAGATTTTTCTCTCTCTTAGCAAACACTGCAGCCCATGCTTAAAGAGTGCTAAGAAAGGTTACAAGGGGACCTCCCTGGTGTTGTAGGGGTTAAAGTCTCAGTGCCATCAAGCTGTTGTCAGCCACTGTGCCATGAGTTCTATCCCTGGCCAGGGAGCTAACCCACATGACACAGCAGATCTCTCCTGTCTTGCCCACTGCTTCCCTCAGTAGTATATTTTACTAGATCTGCCTGTTCTGCTCACCACTCTGTCTCTGAGGAGTCTTCTCACCTTCCCGTACCCTGGCCTATACCCAGGTAGTTGTATGCATAAATAAATAAAAATAAATTTTTTTTTTAAAAGAAAGGTTACAATGCCAAAACTAAGTTGCTTCTTCCCTACTTCAGTTCTGTAACCACTTCTCCAGGGATAACCATAATCAAGTATCTGATAAGACTCAACTCTTTATTTAACTTGCATATTTCACTTCCTATTTTTCTATGGGAACATCCGTAGTTTTTTCCAATGAGAGGTACCCTAGAATTCTTTCAGGTATCATATTGACTAACAGGGCATTGTAGACTTTTGCCTAGGGTTATGAACTAAGAAATGGGTGGGGGCAAGATAGACACACATTAGGCAGGAGTTGTGATGGTAGAGCTCAATTTCGGTAACAACTCAAATTTTATTGTATATCAAGCCTAATTATTTAGGTATATCTGTTTTATGCGCCAAAACTCAAGTTATTTAGGTAGGGAAATATGTGCTCTGACAATTGTAAAATCTGTCTGTCCAGTTAGGTGAATGTTCATTAATAAAGCCCATTAATATCACCTATTTACATTCTTATATTTTAAAATACTTGAAAGCAGAGACTTTTGTATTCTCAGGACCCTAACACACTATGTATACATTAGCAGGCACTTGTTTTTTAATGATGAGGGAATTAATGGTAACAGTGATAATAGTAGATCACCTTAGTAGTTCACACCATGACTACTAATCACTGTAACATATCTATAGCCATATACACAATCTCCTGACAGCAGGATTAGCCATGATCAAACCTTGGAAAACACTTTTTGTCTAACTTCACAGTGGAGAAAATATAGAAGTTTATCATAATAAAGGATTTTTAAAGGAACATCTAAATTAGTCATCTGGCAGATAGATAATATTTTCATTTTTACAGGTGAGATAGGTAAGATTAATCTAGTTTACTTTTCTGTGACTTTTCTGTGACTCTATATGTTCATAGTGGTTAGAATCTGAGGTCTTTGGAATAAGGTTTGGGGGCAGTTATCTCCCTTTATGATATAACTGTGGTTGTCTCTATTTCTGTGTTGATGTTCTTATTGAAGTTTTTTGGTTGTAAGGAACTAAAGTTAAAAAGTAGAGGTTTATTGAAAATATATGGAGGCACCTAATAGAGCCTGTCAGCTTGAAATATGGACAGGTCTTATGACAGCTGAAAACCCCTTTCTGTCTTCTGTCTCTTCTATGTCTGTTTCACTCTGTGTTTTGACTTTGTTTGATAGGGTTTTTCATCTGGTTTTGACTATCATGTTCCAGGTTTAGTGTGGCTTTCCAGCTCCATATTCTACCACTGCTTGACTCACTAGTGTTTTTGAAGTGAGAATTAAAGACCATCTATCTTAGAATTACCTGGGAAGGTTATGAAAAATATACACTCCTGGGCTTCACTCTAGATGTACTTAATCAGAATCTCTTTTGATGGTGACTTGACAATATGCATTCAAAAATAATATTCCAGGTGACTTATTCACACAGAATTTTGAGAACCATCAGAACTGAATTGGGGGCCTTGCCTGACCGTGGATGTGTTGTTGTCTTTGTGTTAGGTAACCATTCAGTTCAGTCATTTATGGCTAGGGTTGGGAATTATTTGATACCAATGTAAGGCAATACAATATAGTACCTAAGTGAAGACTCTAAAGTCAGAGAGAATCTTAGGTTTGAATCCTGACTCCACCAGAGAAATGATGGAATCTTGGGTAGGTTATCCAAACCTTTTGTGCTTCACTGTTGTTTTTTGAATAAAAATGGGGATAATACTGCTATATACCTCATAGGATTATTGTGAAGATTAAATCATTTAGGAAGTGTTTGTTACAGTACCTGGCAGAGTTAGGACTCAAAAGATTGTGTTAACACTAGTCCTACTACAACTATTCTGGCACCTGAGGAAAAAAGTGTTTTCAGTGATGTCAGGCTGAGGGGTTAACCTCTTGATGACCTATTGAGCTCAGCTTATCAAATAGTTAAACTTGCTTGAGCTAAACTGAGCCATCATCTTTAATGTCTTAACTGAAACAAAACAATTTGAATTTATATTTTTACTTTCTTATTTGAGGGTCAAATAGACAAACTATTTTTTCAAACTGAGTTAATAATAATCACTAGCAATTTATCTCATTAGCATTAGCGATTAAATATAAATAGTATGTGTGAGTATGTGTGTGTGTGTGACAAGATGGATGTTTTCTTCTCTGCAGGGGGAAAGGAGATTCCCCAGAGGCCCGAGCATTAGCTAAACAAGTGGCCACAGCCCTGCAGAACTTGCAGACTAAAACCAATAGGGCTGTGGCCAACAGCAGACCCACCAAAGCAGCAGTCCATCTTGAGGGCAAGATCGAGCAAGCACAGCGATGGATTGATAATCCCACAGTGGATGACCGGGGAGTTGGTAAGGCCATCAGTGTTCTTAACCCTCACTAAACTGGTCTCAGTTTATAAGAAATTTGAAATAAGGAAATTGTTGTTAGAGACTCTGTATTATCTGTAATTAGGTACAGAAGGTGTTCTTCAGCCACTGGTGAGTAGGTCATTCTACACTGTGGTTCCATTTCCAGAGTCATGTGATTTAATCAGGAAGTATTAGTAACTAATAGTTTTTGTCTTGAGCAAATAGAAAGGTCCTCACTTTGGAATTGGAATTTTGAACTAATTCTAGTCTTTGTATACTCCCATTCTAATATCTCTTTGTTTTTGTTGTCCTTAAAAATACCCAGTGAAATATAATTTTTGAAAATAAGTAAAAGGTACTAACTACCAAGACTATTTGTTAGTTGTGAGAGTTCTGCATCACATCATTACCTGTAGAAAAACTGAAATTTTTATTTGGAGGATTTTAGGAATGAATCGATAAGAATTTAGGTCATAGTATGATAGAAAGTCTGCAGAAACTGAGAGATCTAGTTACTTCATTTGCTGTGTTTGTTGGATTAAAAAAAATAAACTTTTAAATCAGTGATTGCCTGTGTTAGGGAATCAGACAGATGTATAATTTTACTGGGTGAGGAGTAAATTGGTACAGATTTTCTGAATAGCAATTTGGTGTCACGTGTCGAGATTTTAAAAAGGTCAGCCTCATTGACTCACCAATGACTTACAAGGATTTGTTATAAAGAGTTAAATCCAACAATGTATATAAACAATGCAAATATTTAATAAAAAGTGACCAATATTATAGTTAAAATGACAACATCATACATAGACTTTAAATCTTTATTTTGAAGAATATTGAATGATGTGGAAAATGCTTGCATGAAAGATGAAGAAGCAAGGAATAAAAATTAATGTGTGCTGTGATCCCAGTTTTATAAAAGTGAAATATATCTGTATATGGGAGCATGCACTGCATTAAAAAAGACTGAAGGAAATGTTCAACTATGTTATGATTATGGATGTTTTAATCTATTTTTGTGTATAGATTTCCGCCTTTTTTATTGTAAGAAAATCTATTGAATGCTATTATTTACAAAAAACCCCCAACCGTCTTTACTGTCACTGCAGTTGCCTTCTTCAGGTCTATTTGAGTTCCATGTTTTTCTCTTGATCCAGGTCAGGCTGCCATCCGGGGGCTTGTGGCTGAAGGGCATCGTCTGGCCAATGTCATGATGGGACCTTATCGCCAAGATCTTCTTGCCAAGTGTGACAGAGTGGATCAGCTGACAGCACAGCTGGCTGATCTGGCTGCCCGAGGGGAGGGGGAGAGCCCTCAGGCGAGAGCACTTGCATCTCAGCTCCAAGATTCTTTAAAGGTAGAACTTGGAAACAAATATCATTATATTTTTATACCTGCTATTATTGAAAAACGTGGGTAGGAGAGTTTTAAAAAATACATAATTTCTTGATTCTAGGTAAAGTGAAAAGAGTCTAACCAAAGAAATGAGAAAATCTAGAGCTGTATTAACAAAAAACTCACCAGTGTGTGTTATAGCAACTAAAGTTATGTTTCCCAAGTTAACTCAATTAAGAGTACTTTTATACATTTGCTCTATTCACGTATTGCCTGTACTTTTATTTAGTCAGTTTCCCTTCATTTTGTAAACTTGATGATCAAGTTGTATTTTTTTTCCTAATCTTTGAAAGACGCACATTTATTAAAGTAAAAGCATTTATATCTGTATAACAACTAAAATCATCTCAGGTATCACCAGCTAGTACATTCCACCCACCTTGAGAAACAATGGAGTTGTTATTATTTCTTTGTTTAAATCTAAAAGTTAAGGATGATAATTATATAAAAAAAGCTTTTTTATGATTTCTCAGAATCTTCTTTAGGCCCATAGTAAGAAATGGATACATGGGGGCCTCCCTGGTGGCACAAGGGGTTAAGTTTCAGCACTATCAAGCTTTCAGCAGCCACTACAGCATGAGTTCCATCCCTGCCTGGGCGCTAACCCACATGGCAGAGCAGACCTCTCCTGTCTCAGCCACTACTCCCCTCAGCCGTGTATTTAAGTGGATCCACCTGTTCTGCTTCCCACTTTGTCTCTGGTGAATCTTCTCATCATCCACACCCCAGTTGGCCTACCCCCCAGTTCTTATATGCAAAAATAAATCTTTAAAAAAAAACAAACAAACTAGAAATGGATACATGTATTGGTAATCAACTCTTTTTAGAAATTAAGTTGAAAAAAAATGTATCAAAAAAATCCCATTCTTGATTTCTTTCTTCTCCATTTAAGAAAGTGCTTAGAAATTTGGCATTGTGGGCCTCCCTGGTGGCGCAGTGGGTTAAGCAACGCACTGTGAAGCAGACCGCAGCCACTGCAGCACGAGTTCGATCCCTGCTGCCGGCCAGAGAGGGGA
>JAGFMF010012072.1:1917203-1939689 GCA_019455555.1 Galemys pyrenaicus | reverse complement strand
GGGCACAGCAGGAGAGGTCTGCTGCGCCATGTGGGTCCCCTCCCTGGCCGGCAGCAGGGATCGAACTCATGCTGCAGTGGCTGCGGTCTGCTTCTTAGTGCGTTGCTTAATCCACTGCACCACCAGGGAGGCCCAGTAATGCAATCTTTTTGTAAGTTAATTGTTCCTCTAACTATAGTTTAAAATCTTTTGATGTCCCCCAAGTACCATGATTTTATTCTTTTATGGGTAAATGGTTTAGGAGAAGATATAAATCCTCGAATCAGAAGTAGCGATTATTTTTAGACATTTAATTAACAATATTGGAAATATTGGGACCTTGGGAATAGCTTTTGTTATTGATTTACTTTTCCATATTTAATGTCAGTAAAAGATGTAAGTTTCTACGTTGGTGAGGACAAAATCAGGTCATTGTGCTAAGCTAAAGAATAATACTTCCTTAGATTCTTTAGACTTTGATTTTTTTCTCACTGGACTCTTGGTGGGTAGTTAGCCCCAGGAGAGAGTGGTATTCTGGGGAGTAATTTGTGATTTAAAAAGTTATGAAAAGTAGAATTAAGAAGAATAAGATCATTTGGTCTAGCTGCCTCTCATGGACAGATGAGGAAACTGAGGACCGGGGGAGAAGTTACTTGCCTAGGCAGTTACCTCCTCATTAGAATCAGGAGCAGAACTCAGGTCTGTGGGAGTCTTCATTGAGAATCTTTGATCTGGTTGTACTATGTGTGACTCCCTGGGATATGATCAAAACAGTAGCGGCTAGCTCTTAGAAAAATAGGAAGAAAATATGCTTCTGTTGAGATTAAAGTACTTGGTCCTTGTGTTCAACATGGGTGGTCTTATATGGAATGAATGTGGGTGGCTTTCTGAGGAAGTTTTTTAGAGGAAAGGAATGAATTCCAAGGGGAAGTCATTCCTAGAGCTTTATTTAAAACCTGGTAATTCATTCCTAGTTGACAGATGAGCTTGCTCCTCCCAAACCACCTCTGCCTGAGGGTGAGGTCCCTCCACCCAGGCCTCCACCACCAGAAGAGAAGGATGAAGAGTTCCCGGAGCAGAAAGCTGGGGAGGTGATTAACCAGCCAATGATGATGGCTGCCAGGCAGCTCCATGATGAAGCTCGCAAATGGTCCAGCAAGGTAAGTAATGTAGCTTTTCTTGTTGAGAGAGGAAGAAGAACCATGCACATATCCAAGAAACAAGGGACCCCCTCATTGCTTTGGTTCTATTGTTGCCAATAGAATGATCCCCTTCCTACTTGTTAGTTTAACGAGAGGTTTCTGGTGCTTGGTTTCTCCTGCTGGCAGCGAAAGTGGTTGGGGAGGAGGGTTCCTTTCCTCTGTCCATTAGCGTGTCAGCCTTCCTGACCCTGGACATTTGGAGTCTTAGAAATTGCCTTTCTTTCTTAGGATTGCTGAATGTTTTTGGATGCTCTCTTGCTAATTATCAGCACTCTAAACATGAAACTTTCTTCTGTGGGCTCTGCTACAGCTAGATGAAATATTTGCATCTTCCTGTTTTGGTTTTTTTTTCATAGAAGCTGTGTGCTTTGTCCTTTTCTCAGAATCATCCTACCCCTCAACTCCAGATAGCATCAGTATAACTCCAACTTGACAAATCTCAAACTTTAAAATTAATATGGTTGGTGAAAATTTGGATGCTGTAGTAGTCATGCCCTGTGAATGATTTTTGCCTATTTTTCCCTGAAAGATGCAAAGTGAATGGTAGCTTAAGAGCTAAATATTAATAGTAACTCTGCAGTGAAATGTAGTTCCACCTCAGTTCTAAACTTTCAAATATGACCCTTAATCTTTATTCCTATTATCTGCCTTTGTTCTTTTCACAGATTCAGAGGTCTCAGTCTCTTGTAGTGAATGCAGTTCACCAGGGACCTGCACATGTAGCTGATTTGGGGTCTTTTCAGGCTGAGAAATTGACCTTGGTTTTTTAACTGTGTTTTTTGAACCATTCACTGTAAGCCCAGGTTCTAAAAAAGAATGATGTTGAACTTGACTGTGGAATTGCTTGTAATTGTATCTTCCTAATTGGGGCATGCACACCCTTGGGACCATTAGCAGAGTCCCAGTGGGAAGTAAAGTAAGGGTGACAGTGAGGGTTAAATTTAAAAGTCATATAAATTTCATTATAGTAAACCTAGATATATTATGCACAATACAAAGCATACATGAATTATAAAGATAAAACTTAAGAGGCCGATAGCATTGACCTATTTATTTACTCCACTCTGCCACTTGTGACCAAAATGCTCAGGTTTGGTTGTCTCTGGAGGTTGGGAGCATCACAGGATTACTGAAGTCAGGAGCTACTTGAACCATGTGTATCTGGGGGTGGTGATGGTATGTGTTTGGGGGTCTGAATCCCAACACTATTGAGGCCTGTACTCTAAGGGAATAAGAATTGAGATAGAGTTTAGGTGAAAGGATTTAGGTGGTACCTGTATCCCTTTTTGGCTCTGAAACCTCCAACTTCTGTTTGGATAAGGATAAGGCTTTAAGGAATGATGACAATCTCAAAGTTCCTACTTCTTGGTTAGCAGCGATGTTTGGTATAACGAACTTGTGTTCACCTATCTTCATATAGTTTGGTTTCATTGAGGTAACTCCTTTTATTTGCGTCTATCCTAGCCTGTTTTCAGCAGCTAACCCCCATCTCCTACCCCCACTTCCTCCTGCCCTGGCCTTTCAGAACCTCTATCCCTGGTATTAAATTCTCTCCCCCTAATGAAACTGTTCTTTCATGAGCACTTATTTTGGGTTCCTCTGAGTTCAGCTCAGTCAGTTGCCAAGTTCATGTGTTATTTGTGAATTATTTAAGTTAAGTTTGGGGTAAATGAGAATTCTATTTTGCAATGGAAGAAACTAGGTTGTACACAATGACAGCTTTCTGAGCCTGTATTAACAATGGATGTAATATCAGGTTGTGGAAGTATTGTTTTTGCAGACCTGGAGGGGCTAGAGAGCTGGTATTTTTTTTTTTTTTTTCCTAAATGGTAAGCAGGTTTAGGTGTCTTTTGGAAGTGGGTTATTGTGGGGTACTTGATAAGGCCTCTTCACCCACCATTATGTTTGATATCTGTTATCTCCATGTATCATTTTAAATTCTGAGACTTTCCACTCCTGAAGGAAATGATAATATGTATCTACAGAACTGATCCAAGTCACTTCCTGTCTCCAGGACGATGTAGATAAGTGTCCATATGAACCAGCAGGGTGTTCACTTTGTTATATTTAAATCAAACTCTGTAGGCTGCATTAACTTTTTCCTTGTGGATTCCTTTTAAAGTTAATCAGCTACTATTGTTTGGTTGTTTGGCTCCTCAAAAATGTTATCATGAAAATTACTCTTGGTAAGCTTAACTGATAGTAAGTATATTAAAAAAAAAATGAATGTCACTTGCTTTCTTGGTATAAATATTTCTCCAGAAAATCTTTTTTAATGTGGAGTCTCTTTTCTTCACTCGCTGTGAAATGGAGTGACTTGGGCTAGAGGCTGAGAAAGCCTTTTGTGGAGTTTGGGTAATCTGGCTCCTGGAGAATATGTCATTTTCTTTCCTATTCTAGACAAGCTTTGGTTACTAAACCAGCTGACGCTCAGTTTCGCAATTCCTACCGCTCTTACTAACACTATCCCTGTTTCTCATCCTTCCCGCCATCTACAAAGCCGGGTAAACCAGCCGCTGAGGTGGGTATTGGTGTTGTGGCAGAGGCAGATGCGGCTGATGCTGTTGGGTTCCCTGTCCCCCCTGACATGGAAGACGATTACGAACCTGAGCTGCTGTTAATGCCATCCAATCAGCCGGTCAACCAGCCCATTCTGGCCGCGGCTCAGTCATTGCATCGGGAAGCCACCAAATGGTCTAGTAAGGTACTGATTAGCACCCTCGATTGGGGCTGCTCCAAATGCATCCGGCCATGTGCAGCCTTGACACATTGCATCACTCATGATCTATGCGGGTCCTGTGAGTCTGAGCAGGATGGGCATCTGTATGCACCTTGTTAAGACTGGCTTCACAAGTTTGATAGGTCTGCTAATGCCAGATTAATTGAATTGCATTTCTTTTGGGGCTAGAAAAGGATGGGGGCACTTTTGGAAAGGATTCCTTTTCTTGCCAACCTTGCAGCCATTGTTGGAACCTTAAAACCCTTGGGAAGCCGTGGATGCTTCCAGGTCAGGAACATTGTAGACCATTATTAGGTCACCTGGCCTGACCACTGAGCTTTGCTTGCCCCTCTGCTCCCCTGTTGACCTCTGATGGCTCAGGCAGAGTTGATCAGGGTGAGAAGCAACTTTATATGGAAGGGACTCTGGGGGAGAACTGCTTGCTGCCCTGCACTTGGCTGTGTGGCAGATGCTGCTGGCCTTTATGGGAGCCCACAGGGAAGGGAGCTTCACTGGCTGCTTGTCCAGGTGTTTCAGGGGAGAAGGTAGAAGTGGGAAGAGCACCCAAGGCTGCAAGACAGGTAACAATAGAGCTTTGGCCTTGGGGACAGAACCAAAGCTAGTTTCAGGGGTGGAGGATGGGTAATCACTTGTTTCCCTATTGAAGGTGGCATGTTACAAGAAGAAAGGGTTTGAAGAGTGATGGGTGATAACTAACCCTGGCACTATACCATCTTCTAACCAAGGTCCTAAAGTCCTGGAAGATGTGGGCCTGGATGGCCTTCTCTAATATACCTTTTGCCTCATGACTTCTTCCCATACCTGGTCTCCAATGATTGCCTGAGATGTTATATGCCTTCCAGCATAAATGATCAGCCACTTCACGGTGCCCGTGGAGGTCTTTCACAGAGCACCCTGCAGCGGTATGGTCTGTGTATGCCTCACTGCATCGTATAGAAACTGAAAAGCATGAGGGGAAAAATGAGTAGGACCTGATCTTTTAAATAGTTTTGAATATTTCAGTTATCTTTGGTTGTTATCAGCCCAAAGATGAGCTTTATGAGGGCATCATGTAAAATTATGACTTAATTATGAGGGTTTTAATCAACCAAAATAACAAATCTAAGAAAAACTGATGTTAGTTGGCATGGGAGTTCCATTTACAACTTGACTCATGATTTTTTATTTTCCCAATACCTCCTCTGGTATCCTCTTAGCTGAAGATTCCTTTATTTGAAGGAAAAATCTTAATTAAAAGGACTGAAGAATTAATTCTTAGCCTTTTTAAAATGTGAAAAAATAATATAGCATGTTCCTTTAGGGTGGCAGGACAAACGAGGCAGAAGAGGGAGGGTGGGAGCAGTGTATGTTAGAAAATGTTTTACTCACCAAGCCTGATATTAGCTGGAGTTTTAAATTCTAGTGCAGCAGTGGCAGTTCCTGTTTGTAACAAGGGTAAGGATGAAGATGATGATTTCAGCATCTGGAAAGTCTCCTCTGTATTTTTCCCCTCAGGCCAGCTCTATTTTGCCTTGTCCATATAAAAAGGAAAATGCCTACTTAACTAACTTCTTGGCCTTGTCCTCACTTTATTGACATGATTAACCTGGAGATGCTTAAATGCTTGTTCAGTGCTGTGACTCAGGCGCACATGTTGACTTATCTTCCTTTTTTCAGGTGATCTCTCTTCTCTCTGGGGGCAAGTACCCTGTCTCACTATTTCCTCCTGTACTGTGTCACTTAAGAACAGTCCTTTTATCCTTTTCTCATCTTTCTAGAAGACTACGACATGAGCAGAATCCTTCCCTCTTTGCTATACTTCTACTTCCTCCCTTAAGTTGGCTAGAGCTTGGGCTGAGCTCACGCTGTATCTTTGCTTCTCCCTAGGGCAATGACATCATTGCAGCAGCCAAACGTATGGCTCTACTCATGGCTGAGATGTCTCGGTTGGTAAGAGGAGGCAGTGGTACCAAGAGGGCACTGATTCAATGTGCCAAGGACATCGCCAAGGCCTCAGATGAGGTGACTCGGTTGGCCAAGGAAGTTGCAAAGCAGTGCACAGATAAGCGAATTAGAACCAACCTCTTACAGGTACTCAGATATGTTTATGTGTGTGTGGTGGTGGTGGTGGGGGTGGGGGGGAAGGAGAGAGAGAAGAGTGGGAGAGAGAAAAACAGGAGACAGAAAACTGGGTGACCAAAGATGTACTTTTGAGGGGAAGAAATAGTAGATAAAGGAAATACATGTATATATGGAAAGACAATCCAGGGAAGTTTATTTCTTAATCATATGAAATAAATTTAGTGCTTCCATTTTTGGACAAAGGGACTATACTAGCCCTGAGAAAAGTAGGTGGAATCCTGATGTTAGGGAATGCCTTCTTCATGCCGGAATACTGTATTTCCAGGGTATTGGGAATACAGAGGTAGGTAAATTTTGTGTTCAGGGAACTGGTGGGCAAAAAAAATAGAAACATCCTAAATTAAAATTTCTCTGTAGGTATGTGAGCGGATCCCAACTATAAGCACCCAGCTCAAAATTCTGTCCACAGTAAAGGCCACCATGCTGGGTCGGACCAACATCAGCGATGAGGAGTCTGAGCAGGTATGTGTTTGTTGCTTCTTGCTTTCCAACTGGCAGCTTCTGTGCTTTATAGCGATTTAATTCAACTTTGAGGAAATTTTACCTGTAAACTGAGTATTCTATATGTGGCATAGATTCAGGGGAGTAACTATGAGAAATGCATCAGAAATTTGGAAGGGGAAATAAAGGTCTTGTGTAACTTTTGTCATTTTACAGATGGGAAATTGAGGCTCAGGGAGGTTCAAGGTCTTAACCAGTAGGAGTTAGGGCTTTATGTGGAATAGGTTTTGCTCTCTTGAGGCATCCACTGCCTGTTCACTCCCACCCACTCTTTTGGCTGTAGGGAATTTTTGCTTCACAATTCTTTGGTATATCAGAGCGAATGAATAGTGCAGGTTTTAATGCTGTTAATGCTGAAATGACAACTCAAAGGAGGTGCTTTCTTTTTGGTTTCTTTGACAAAGATTGAGACAATGGTAGGAAGGTTCTCTTAAGTGATCCTTGTTTTACCTTGGTAACCACTTCTTGGCGTTTGTTCTTCTTCTTCCCCTCCTGGAAACATGGCCTAGTTCTTTTTGAAAACACTCATTTGAGTACACTTTTCCACTTTTTTTCCCTGCTGTGGTATTCCCTGCTGAACTAGACTCCCAGTTTCTTTTTAGGTAGGTAACACATATTTTGGGAACCTGGCCATACAGGGCTCATTATAAATGGGCTAAGTAAGTAAGCACTCTGTTGGGTGTTAGGCAGGTTAAATAGCCATACTCTTCCCACCTGTGACCCTGGGAACTTGCATAGTTTGCTAGAATATTTCTGATGGTTAAGCTAGGAGACAAAGGGACACTTCAGAGAAGATAGAATACCCTTCTGGGTGCCTGATGTTGTGCTTTCACTACCATGTTTCGATTCAGTAGTTTTCACCCCTAACTTTCTCTTCTCCTAAATCAAACTAGATCTTTTCCCCCAACTTGCATGTATTATAGTCAGGGTTTAGGCATGGGTTATTTCCAGTCACGTGACCTTTTTCTAATCAGAGAAAAGGAAGTAGAAAAAACTTGGATCTAAGAATATGTCAGAATTTCAGGTCTTATCATTTAGTTAATTAACCAGCCAGAAAGTATCCTTGGTATATATGCTATGTTCCGTTAAGTATTCTGGTTTAAAAAAGGTAGAAACTGACAGTTGGCAGAGTGGGGAAAAAAAGGACTGCAAGTCAGAGTATCAATGTGATTTCTGACCTGTTGATCTGTATGTTTAGAATATTTACTATTTAGATTATCATGGACTTACAAGGTCGTCAGTTTTTTTGGTTATTTTTAAATTAGTTGGTTAATTATCTATGGGCCAGGTTCAATCCTAATAGTAGGATGCAATAGTGAACACAACTGAGTAAAATACCTGCCCTTGTGGAATGTAAATTTTAGATAAAATCTTTATAAAACATATGGTTCATCAGTTTGTGATGATGGTGAGGGGTGAGCAATGGGATATCTTGGGAAAGATCATTCTAGGAACAGCAAGAGCCCCAGGCAAGAGCTGTTTGAAGACAAAGAATATGCTAGAGGCCATCTAAGGGCACAATGTACAAGCAGTGATGGTTTAGTTTGGGATTCTTTTTGGTGATACAGCTAAGCTCCCAGTGATGTGATAATAACAAGGGATGCTGGGTGCAGGAAGGGTAAAATGGGTCAAGCCTGTTTTGGAGGCATGGTTGCCTCAGGGACTATGAGTAATAGAGTTCCTCTTTCCTTGCAGGCCACAGAGATGTTGGTTCACAATGCCCAGAACCTCATGCAGTCTGTGAAGGAGACTGTTCGTGAAGCAGAAGCAGCTTCAATCAAAATTCGAACAGATGCTGGATTTACACTGCGCTGGGTTAGAAAGACTCCCTGGTACCAATAGGCATCTGATCGAACCTAGCTGGCATGGAAATCCCACTAAACAAAATGAAAATGATCTGAGTTCCAGGAGCCACCCAGAATCATTGGGGGGCTGAAAGCCATATATTGGCTTGACCTAACAGAAAGGAAAGGGGCCTCTTTCACATTAGAAAACATTTATACTCTTGTCATGGACACTTTGAAATGTGTCTTGGTATAAAGCCTGTATTCTCAAACACAGTTATACTTATGCACACTTTGTCCTAACAGGCAGACTGGGTTTCTAGCCTGTGGAGACTTATTATAAACTCAGAATCCAAGAGTGAACACTAGTCAGACACCCTGCTCTGCACTTGTTCCTAGGGGACAGTTCCTGCTCTGCTTCCTTTTCCCTGTTTCCCATTCCCTCTTCCAGGCTCCTAAGGCCTAGGGCCCAGGCAAGTCAGTTAAGAAGGAAATCACTGTGCCTCCAAAATTTATTTTGGGCTTTCCATGTTGCTGCTGACCCTGCCTGCCCTCCCTGGCTGTGTTACCTGGGTCCTTTTCAGGAGTGAACTTTTGCTGCTGTAGGGGAAGGTGGCCTCTGGGAGTCCCAGCATATGGGGCCTGGATTAATTTTCTATCCTCCCCCAATTTAATCCCATACTACAAAACCAAATTTTACTCTTGTAGGAGAAAAGTCACAGAATCACACATTCTGTCTTTACCAGAGGGAAACTTCCTATCCCATATATTTCACCTCAGCCTGTCAACGTAGCCACCCCGTGAACACACTGTGTCCAGGTGCTCTCTGCCACTGGAGGGGCAGAGAAGCCCAGGTGTGGCCTTGCCCATTCTCCCAGCAGGGTCACTCCCAGGCACTCCATGCTTTGTCACTGCCTGCAGAGGTCTATGCTGAGGCCTTAGCATTCATTCTTAGCTCTTATTGTTCCTTCTGAGCTGAAATGCTGCATTTAATTTTAACCAAATCATATAATGTCTCTTTATCCTGGCTTTTGTATTCTTCCCTGCCAGACCTCCTAAATAAGATTTTAAAGATGTGTTTTTTCATCTGTAATTTTGAAAGATCCTTTTTATCTTTTTGAAATTCAGAAATAAGAATTGGTGCTTGCCCCCCATGAGCGTTTAATGGAAAGGCAATCCTGTCAGGACACTCCTACCTAGGGAAGAGGCATAGTTGCACACCGGAATTCTGGTACTGTAGGGGATGAGACAGTCCCTTAGGAAACAGTCCTCAGTAATTCCTACCTTCCTCAATCAACTATAACCAAGTCCCTTGCCATCCTTTCCTCCCTCCCAAATGTTTATTTAAGAGAAATGGGTATAAGATTTAGTTATCACCATAAACTTCCTGTTAGCAAAGTGAGAGAGAAGGCAAGTTTTCCTTTTTTGCACTTGTCACTGCTGTCTAAGCATTCTCTAGCACATGAAACCACATTTTTTCCTAAAGCAAGAACTGGATGAGTAAAGGAGTAAGAACACTTGCCTGAATGTCTTTCCTTCTTCCCCACCTCTAACATTAGATTCCAACTTCAAATGAATGTGTAAAATAAGTCAAGTTGGTACTGTACACTCAGGCTTCCTCTATTTCCTTTTAATTAACTGATGAAGATTGTTTTTAAGGCCCTTATATAGTTGCTTACCTGATATGAATGCAATATTAATGCCTTTAAAGTATGAATCTATGCCAAAGATCACCTTTTGTTTTACAAAAGATTACTTAGAGGAAATAAGAAAAATCATGTTTGCTCTCCAAGTTCTTCCAGTGCTTTGACACTGGTTAAGACTTTATGCCAGTGTGCTTTTCTCTACTATCAGTGCTCAAGACACAGTGAAGCAAAGAAAAAAAAAAATTCCCTGAATGATGATTAGAGACATCACTACTAAAAGTCTACATTTATTATCTAGGGTTTGTTATATGCAAATATTTTCTGCCTCTTCATTTGTTCTGTTTAAAACAATAAAGTGCATTTGTATAAATAATGCTTTAAATGGATATGTTATTAGAGCAGGTTTCTCCTTTGTTTTGGAATAGACAATGTAACCAGTCCTCCAAATCTGGAAACTAAAAGATTTCTATTTCATCTGGCTGGAGGAAGTGAAAAAGTTATAGTGTATTTACTTTACAAGGATTTATGTAATAAAAGAACTTTGGGGCTTACACACTAGAAAGAGCAAAAGTGACAAACAGGATGAATAAATCAGCCAGGTGATGTGACTCAATTCCTGGTTAAAGTAGTCTGTCTAAATCCTAGAATGTTCTAGCTTTTTCTATATCCTCTAAGAGGATGAAACGGCTACATGTGCAGGAATACCGCGGGACTGTTTTTCATATTCCAAATTCCAATATAGAACAACAGGGTAATAAGGTGGAGCTAACTTGGGGGGACAGACCCGTTTCCTGTATGAGGAAGCACTGACAAAGATAGAAGGTTCTTGGAGTACCGATGGGTCATCACTATTTTTGCCTGTTTTTCTAGATCTGAAGCGGTGATAGTGCCGCTGTTTACATTTGTTACTGTTGTAACAAAGAAAAGATGCTGACTAGGAAGTCAGATTCCAGTTTTCTGAATTACAGGAAGATGTTCAAGGCTACTGGACTAACTCAGCATTATCTGAAAAAGTATTTACGGTCTCATTTTTGCTACTTACCATATGATCAATGGCACTGCCTTTCTGCTACATTATAGTTTTCTCAAATCAGGTGACTCTAAGGGTTCTTCTGTAGAGTATCACATAAGGAATCACATAAATTTTCTTTGAATAAGATGACGGTAACTTCTTATGCAGTATTTAAAAAAAAAAAAAAGGTCCTCTAGCATTTGCTGGAATTCTGTGCTTGAAAAATAGTCCACTACTAATATTCATAGTAGGTAATGATAGTGGTGGTAGAAAGAATAGCTTTGATCACTTATTGCTATCTGTGGCCAGGTAGTCAAACTAAAATAATCAACTATTGCTTCATCTTTTTATTGACGGTAAGAGCTAGAGAAAGGATTCAATTCCTTTTGGATTCAATCATACCAATAAATAGAATAATTGTAAAAATAAACAGTCTACTTAAAGGTCTTAGCAGAAATTGCTAGCAGGATTCTTGGTATATAACCTGCTTGTACATAAGTGAAGACAGAACAGGAAAAAAAAAGTTCAGCCCAGGTATGAATGGTAGAGATAAGGAATCTCCAGAAAGAAAAATACTGATTATTCTTTTGAGGTATGAACTTTGATGAGTAAGACATTAAAAATGAAAAGCAATTGAACTAGGTGAACAACCTTAGGCAAAGGGGATAAATATTTGGCAACATTTTTTTATTTTAGTTGCCAAGCTAATTGATAAAGGTTGCTCTAGAAATATCAAATTATAAAACACCTTTCCATTAGATGAAAGGGAGGCTGGGTACCGGAGACAGGCAATGGTAAGAATGCTGCTGCATAGTGGAACCCCTATACCAAAACATTGGCTCTTGGTAGCAGAAGGAGATGAATTTTTAAGGGCTATCCTTAGATGACAGGGAAAGAATTAAAATCTTACAGTGAAAAGAAAGGAATCACAAGAAGAAAGCTAATAACACGAGAACAAGAAGGAAACAAAAGAACAAGCATTTATAACCTAACTTTCGGCCTTTTTCCATTCTTCATGTCTAATGAGGCAACATAAGCAAGGATTTCTAAGCTGATGAAGCTGGAATGATACAACTGTAGACTAACTTGCCAACGATGACAGTCAATACAGTCTCATCCAAGTGAGTAAGGATTTTGTTTCTGCCTCAATATTATATACTTCCATACAATTTGTCAGTATAGTAGAGACATTTAAGTATTCCAGTGACAATTATGATAAGTTTTAGGAAGGAAACTATTGACTATAGATTTGGAAAGCATACAGTATGAAATCAGAATTCACCCTATAGACAGGAACTGCAGGCAAATTCAAGTCCTTACGAACAACAACAAAGAAGATAAAAGATTCTAAACCCCACCCCACCCAAATGTCAACAATATGAGGCAGGTACATTCTCCTTTCTCTGAACTAGGGCATGAAGCCTTTAGGCTAACTATGGTTTAAGTGATGTTGGATAAACTTTATAAAATATGAAGATGGCAATGGGTCCCTTAGGTTTCTCTTTTACTACAACTTGCTTAAAATCTCAAATGCTTGCGCTTGCAATAACTTCCTAAAAGCAGAAGTAGTGTTCCCTTTTATTATCTTAATAAAGCATTCACCCTTTTGATACAAATGATTTTTACTGTGCTAACAGCAGAACCAGTGGCACAAAACTGAGATGGTACTTAATCCAGCAAGATCCCTGTAAATCAAAATCTGAGCTTTACATAAAAATCTTATTTATAAAAAATACAATACCAAATACCAAGTACAGTGAGAATGGAGCATGGAGCAGCAGTGCTCCCTGCCAGGGCCATGTGGAAGTGGCTTTTGCTACAGTGCTTGCTTAATGGCACAAGTGAAAAGCTGAATAAGGCAAACACTTGAAGAGGCAGTTTTTTGTAAACTTCTTGGGGTGGGGGGAATTTCCTCTGTTCAGACAAATGCTATTAGGGATGGCTAAGGTCAGGTGTGACACTTGGGTGCACCTGACACATCACACTACAGATTAAGACAGCTCCTGCTGGCTTAGACCAGTTTACTTCTTTTAGGAGACAGGTTATAAGTGTAGTCTTCTGCCTTTACTGTTAAAATGTGCAGCCTCCAGCTGGTGCCCCCTTAATGGAGGAAATCACCTCTAAAATCTTCCTAAGTTGAAAAGATACAAAATAAGCTAAGTCATTCAAAAATTTCCTTAGCTTAAAAGCTCCTTAACAATCCTACATTGATTACTAAGCAACTTTGTTAGCGGTGTGTGGCTTGACAAAAATGCTTTAACTAGAATATGTATTCCCACCCACTTGGTACCTAATAGTAATAAACTGTAATGACACTTAGAAAACAAACAGATCTTGAAGAATTTTGGCCTCTTCTCATGTCCTCACTTGGAACTTTCCAGCTTTTGTGACATATTTGACTCCTTTAAATGGCTTATATTTCTCCCCATACATGTCCAAGCGGTTTACTTTTAAGCCTGTGTCAAAAAGAACAGGTAAGGAAAGGAATTATTATCCTAGTCACACCAAATACAGTATCTGTTTAGCAACTGAGCTCTACACAGTAAATCTGACATTAACCAATGTGTCTTCTAACATTTGGAAGCACTGTCCCTTCTGCTATTCACAAATCATAGTATGTGGAGATACGGTTTTTAGTTTGAATTCTCATGTGGGTAAGGAATGTCTTTTAAGGATAATTTTAGTTTCTGGGAGTACAAATGACTCCTCCTTTGGTGTCTGAATGAGGGTGGGGTAAAGGAAAGCTGTGTGAGATAAGGTACTTTCCAAAATAATTGAACCCGAGAGGCTGGCCTCATACACAGTGTGAAAGGCTCTTTCTAGAGAGGGAATATTTAGTAACCCATCTAGTCTATACCGCCCAAACTCAGTTAATCTTAAATACAAATCAAACTTATCCTGACCTGAAATAGCAAGCTGCTGAATCTTGAACTGTATGTTGAGGCTTGGATTCTCTTCTGGCTTGGGTGCTCCAGCTTGTAAATTTACCAGTCCTTTAAGACTTGGAAGCTTTTGTGGAGTAATTTTCCCCACATCCCATGTCAATACCTTAAAAAGACATTAACAAGAAAAATAATCTGAGCCATTTATTAAAAGCAAATGTTCAAAGACACCATAAACTTTCATACAATATCAAGCAATGTCTTGGAAACAAACTAGAATCCTCACTGAATTTTACCACTAATTAGGTCCATGATTTTGAAAAGGGAGCGTCAGTAGAGAATGAACATTTGTTGAGCACTATGTTACGTTGTCATAGAAGCCTGTGATGTAGATTTTATCTTTTAAAAATGAGGAAACTAGGACCAGAAGTCAAATTACTCACTTCAGGTCTATACAGATGGATAGAGACAAGAATGGGATTTGAACATATGGAGATCTAATTTCAAATGTTCTTTAGACCCCTTTCACTGTTTTCTCTAGACCTGTCTTTATTTTTTTTTCCCCAGTAAAATGAGAAGATTGACTTTGAATTGGTATTTTTAAACTTTTAGGTATAGAACCCTTTCTCGAATTTTTAGTGTGAAAGCTCAGTAACAGATGAAAAAACAAAGTTGTTATGATGTCAGGGTGAAGAGCCAGGGATGTAAAACACCCCCAAAACTTCTCAGCCCTGTGTGTATCTGGGGACGTTCTTCAACTTCTTGGGACCAGTGTATTAAAAATATACAAATTCATTTATCAGGCATCTCAATGACTCTGCTGTTGAAAACCATCTTATTTTTTTAATCCAAGCAGAAAGCTGAGATAAAATCATCTTTTACAGTTTCCCTGAAAACCCCATTTCTAGAAGTATGTTTTTGTAGGGTGAAGAAGCAGCTTTTCTAGTTAATGTCCCGTTGAAGAGTTTGAAACACTGTTTTTAAATTCAAAGAGAGGTCTTAATGATGAATTTCTACACACAATTGAACATTTTCTTATATCCATGTAATGCTTTTCTGATTTTAAAAAACTTTTGTATCTTTTCACTCACTAGAGTGAGTCAATCTCTGGATTCTCAGTGGGTGACTAAAGGCACACTCTGAAAGAGGACAGAATGCCTCTGTTCATCTACTCAGCAGCAGGTGCAGGATTCCCTCCATAGTCAGTGGGAGATGCACAGTACAGTATGGTCTCTAGGTTTTGACAAGACCTTTAGTATTATCTAAGACATTGAACCCTACCATCTACCCTCTCCCCACCCTCACCCCCAAGTCAAAGATTTGCAAAGTAAAGACTTCAGTAACACTTGTTCATTCTTGATTTGAGGTGGCTGTACCTTGGTAACTGGATCAAACGTATAGCTGCCTTGTGTTGATGTCAGGTTCATGTTCAGCACAACTTTTGGCATGTGAACTGTTACTGTGATTCCTTCAACAGTTTTTCCCATATTCTGCTTTGGTCCAATTGTAATATCAAATCTGCCACAAGAACTGTTTTCCTTAAAGCTGATACTGTGTTTCACATACACTGGTATTGCCACTAGACTAAAAAGAGAAGACATAAAAGCACATACACATACAATGAATGGGGCGAGACAGTTCCAGAGGTGGTCTGAAAAACCTAAGCCTAGGGTATTCCACCTTGTCTCTGGCTCCATAGTAGGACCCTCTGGGGAGGTTCTTCAAATCCTTAGGATTGGATTAGATGATCTTTAAAATTCTAATTTTTAAAAAATGCCTTTTCATCATTTATCAGGCAGCTCAATGGATCTACTATGGAAAAGAATGTTTTATCCAAGCGGGAAGCTAAGAGAAAATCATCTACCTATATCCTTGGAACTACAGGTTCAGTATCTGTACCAGGGGGATCTGAGTTCAGCACAGTGTTCTAGTAAACTGTGCTAAGGAATTACACAGTTTCTGAGCAACAATTACACAGATCTAGCTAGAACTCTGAAAAGTATAAGCAACTGGGGTAAATAACTCTAGTTTAATGAAATAAATATCCCATAGATAGACCACTTAAAATTTTACAAACTAAATAAAACAGTTTATATGTGGCAAAAGCCAAGAAACATTTTTTCTTCTTTTAAGTCCTGTCCTGATGTTACCCAAATACTTTTTGCCTTTAAGGGACAAGCCAGCTACAACACACATCACTAAATCATTCATTTAAACCTTATGGTATGGCATGGGTTGTTCTCAGGTATAGATTTTATTATAGTCTAATTTACCACTACTCTATACTCTTAGATTTAAGGTACACTGATTACTTTAGACATATTTTCCACTATTTCTTCCAGGGTCTTCTGATGAGCAATGATAGATTCAATTTTCCAATTATTAGAGTGAAATAGGGATAGCAAATTAATCCATCTTCACTATATCTATTTTTGCACTTGCTACCAGTTTCTGTTGAGCCAATGATACCAGAATGAAAAGAAGGCACACGACATAACTGCTTCCCAGAGACCCAGCATGGATAATGACTTCGTTCTTTCTAGGAGCCTCTACAGAGTTTCCAAATCAGTCCTGTTTCCTATCTCATGCCAGTCACCTTCTCTACCTTTTTATTGATCCTGAATCCCTGAAAACCTTCCAATAAATATTCTTCTGCTTAAGTTAAAAATAACTAAAGAATGAAACAGGAGAAGGTGAGTTCTTCCAGAACACTGACATATGAAGGCAGATTCTGGCTGATGCATCAACGTACTTTTGTGAGCTGACACGGTATGATATGAGTCGGAAATTTCCATCTGGAGGAATAAATGACAGAACTCGTTCAGATTCCCAACGCTTGAACCGGATACAGGGGTGGAAACTGACATCATCTAGAAGCCTCGGGTTCTGGCAGGAAAGGGCAAACATTCATAGATTATAATGAATATGGCAACTCTACTCCAATATTAAATTAATATGTTCTTAAAAATAGTTTGTTATTATGATCACATCAAACCACACTGCCAAGAGATTTTAATTATATATTTTCACAATGTTTTAAAGTTTGTACGTATTTTATGAAAATCACTTTATTTCAACTTTAATATCTCTATGAGGTAGAAAATATGAGTACAATTATTTCCATTTCATAGAGGAAAGGCTGACGTTCAATGAAAGCAAAGTCAAGACAAGTTAGTGGAAGAGACCAGTACTGGACTCAGTGCTCTTGATTATTCTTCATAGTATGTCATGCTGATCAATACACTTTATCAGCAAAGCAAGTAATAATTCAGTAAAAATGATAATGCAGATTTGCAGAGGCCAGCCAGCTTTTTGAGCCATTTCTAGCACACCAGGCAAAGATGTTTCCTCAGCCTTTCTATGAAAGTCGATCTCATTATGTAAACTACTGTCTTGGAAATTTCTTAGGTGATCCTTTCAAATCGAAGATACAAAAATGTCTCAGTATATTACATTTAGTAGTTCATATGTATCAGCCATGCAAGAAGCTATATAACAGGAAAACAAAACTTACCATGAAAGAAAGGGAAAGGTCAGGCATTCCAGATAACTTAATGCAAGCATCAATGACCCCCTGAATTTCTGCAAAGACTGTAGATCCTAAGGAAATAAAAAGGGTGGTAACATCAAGAGAATCTGCATTTTTACTAGAGCTATCCATTTATCTGAAATAATGGCCCCTGGGTGTCAGACATACTGAAGTTTTTGCACATCTATTACCACATCAGTGGACAGAGGATTCATTATACCAGTTTAGACAGCTTCTTCATAGGCCATGAGCTGTACCTAACTGGTTGGAATTTGTTAACTCTAATGAAAATCAAACCTATCTTGCTAGAGTCACCCTTCTAAGAATGCTGGATATGAAGTTAAAATATATTTAATAGAATTTTTTAAATGAAGCAAGCTTCTCGTGGAATGCACTGATACCTATTCTTGGAAGAAACAGGAGCCATTACTCTATAATAAATACAGCTATTATTTGTACAATGGAATTTAAAATGTAAAGGGCACTCACTAAAGAAAAAATATTGATCATAATTCACAATAACTGATTATCACATACCAAATGGTTATGTGTGACCTTTATCAGATCTTTTCCTCTTGTGAGCCTCAGTTTCCTTAGGTATAAAATGAGAGTTGACCTAGATGTTTTTAATCAAATGTAATGATTCTAATAGAGTACCATTGTTTTTCTGTGGGGTCTTTACTAGAAATACTGTTCATAGAGTGGTAGTAAAAGTATGGTGTAGATATACAATAGATGTTAGGATGAATAACTGACAGAGAGAGGTATACATGGTGATAATTAAGATAGCATTAGATCTGATTTACAAAAGTTGGCAGATCTCAACTAGTGATTATAAAAATTAAATGTAATCCTTTAAGCAAGAAAAAAAAAAACACACCCAGATTTTTAACCATTAGAAAATGAATGTTTTTCCACTGAAACGACACTGCCAGGGGATTTTAAGTTTTTATCCAGTGAATATCAGCTAAACTGTTTTTTCTCAAATATAAAATCACAGGTACACAATTACCTGATTTATCTATAATAGCATCAATTTCTTCAACGACATCAAAATAGGCTTCATTGTTTGTGTACTTTACACCTGCTCGGCGCCATGGGATATTGGACAGCTGCCCAGTGGGAAGTGTGTCTCCAACATTACTACTGCCTAAAAACCGGAAAGGGAAGAAGCAAAGTCAATTTATAAAGCGGCTATCAAAAAAGCTACTAGTGAGGAAAAAAAGAGAATGTTTTAGCTGATTCTGCAATGCTCAAGTTTTCTTTCATTGAGGTTGTAAATGGTTTATAGAATTGTTGAAGATACATCCATATCAACAAGATCAAATTTCCGAAAGACAGAAATAGGTCATGAGGTTCTGTCTATCTGCCAAATCTGGTTAAATTCACTTGCTAATCTTTTGCATGCTGCGTGTTAATAGTAACCTAACCTAATTTGAGTGGTTCAACAATAAAATCTCATGCTGCTGCCCCACTGATTAAAAAAAGGAGGCTAGTTGTTTCAAAACCTTTAATAAAATATTTCCACTGAGAATACACAGTGATAACTAGTACCTTTGGTACTGAGTTGAAATTCTAATGAGGTGCTGCCAGGTAGTCCTCAGTGTAGTAAGTGGGTGAAGAAAATACTCGGGTCTTTTCCCATTTTAAGGTAAGCACACCTATATGGCTGCAATATGGCTAACTTTCAATATCTGGCTAGTTTTCTGATAAACTCATATAGATCTGAAAATAAGCCAGGTTGTACAAAATACACGTCTCTGAGCTGTGACATTTTTAACGTTTTCCATTTCATTTTCAATTCAAAACTAGTACACGCTTAACAACAACAAACCATGGAACTCTACCTTCCTATTATAAAATACTACTACTATGAACATTAAACATTTCCCTCATAGTAGGTTATACTTTATTTTTTCTACTTTTGATAATTTTGCTGTTTTGATTACATTTTTAAAAGTAGCAATCATACTATACAATTTTGTAGTCTAATTATGGTTGGTATTCTTGCCTTCAATCTATTGTTTTCTACAATTTTCTAAAAACACTATTTGAATCTTTTTGTTCAAAAGCCTTCTATGTTTCCCCACCTTCTATTATAAAATTAAATATTTAGCATAGCATTCAAGGATTTCCTCACCTTTAGAATTTAATCTTTCACTACTCAACTATAAAACAGCTCCCTCTTCTGTTAAAGAGGTTAATGCAACTCAAGGTTTTTCACTGTTTATGTTTTTCTCATACAGTTCCATCTATGAAAATGACCTTATTTCTTCCTCTCTTTCTAAATTTTATTAGTTTTCTAGGATCCTGCCCTAGGGTCACCCATTATGGTTCAGGAAAGTTTACTTCATCCACTGAACCATCCTCTCATATTTTTTCATTCTTTATTAACATTTTCCTGACTATAAAATACATATTTGCTTTGGAAATTAGACAGTATAAAGAAAAAATAAGATATGTAGTTCTTTAACTGGAGATGGTCATTTTAGACTTTTTTGTGGGTGTGAATATATAAAACTATGAGAAAATTTTTATGGTTGTGTGCTGGTCCCACCCACCCCCAGCCCCCCCACCCTTAAAACATCACATGTACTTTTCAGTGCCACTACAATGTTTAAAGGAAGGAACTGCTTTCAAAATCTGATGTTATTTATGTGTTTTAGTTTTTTTCCCCAGTCTCCCACACTAAGTGTAACTTTTAGGAGCCAGATTCTATCTTATTATTCCTTGATTTTTCCTAACAGCCTTGCACACAAAGATGACTACAAAGCTGCTAAATGATCACTTTCTTATAGGTCTCTCTTGCCCCCGTTTTTAGATCTCATACTTGGTGCAGAGTTTATAATACTTGGTGCGGAGTTTATAATAGTAAACTATGTGGGTCCCCTTCCTGGCCGGGCTCGAACTTGCACTGCAGTGGCTGCGGAAGCCCCACAGTATGGTGCAAACTCCTTGCGTCACCAGGAAGGCCCCCATAATAAGGTATATATCACTCATTACTACTGGCAACTTTGGGATTAACTGGGGCAATTTATTCAGTATTATTACCTAGTGTTAAATAAAAGCAATAATGTTGTGACCGTGTAGAAAAACCTGTAGTAGGTGCCTCCCTTGTGGCCTTTGGGGGAAGTCTTAGTGCTATCACCACTATGGCCTAAGTTTGATCCCTGACCAGGGAGCTAAGCCATGTGACACAGCTGACCTCTTTTGTTTTGCCTGCTGCTCCTCTCAGCAGTGTATTTTAGTAAATCTGCCTGTTCTACTTCTCACTCTGTCTCTGGGCTCTCACCACCCCCCACCCCTCCCACTGGCCTACGCACCAGTTCTAAAAAGAAAAACCTGCAGTAAATGAATAAAACCAATTCTTTATCATGTAAGACTGCCTCTTTGCATGAAAA
The DNA here is from genome assembly GCA_019455555.1 of Galemys pyrenaicus. Classification (NCBI taxonomy): domain Eukaryota; kingdom Metazoa; phylum Chordata; class Mammalia; order Eulipotyphla; family Talpidae; genus Galemys; species Galemys pyrenaicus. Next base: position 1,918,892 of record JAGFMF010012072.1, on the reverse strand, counting down.
GAAATGCACATCCATTATATCTTTACCACTAACTTATTCTGGCCAAACTGGACTACCTTGATAATTTGCAAAATCATAAGCAACAATGAAGTATAAATAATGTTTAACTGCTTGGTTCCTAATAGAGTATGTTTTCACGTTACCTGTAATAGAGTTGACAACAGACCGTAGAATTGTTGGTGGTTTAATCAGTTCTTTCAAAATGTTAGATTCAGTAGCCAGTGGAAATCCATTGTCTAACATTTCTTCCAAAAGCTCATAAACTATGACCACGTTATCTTTAATTGCAGCCTCTGAACACTCACCAAAGTAGTCCTAGCAAAATATAGATAATATTGCATGATGGAAGGCATGAATAAGGCTTGCTAAATACTTCGTTTCTGAAGACTTTCCACTACTATAATTCATTGTTTAAGATATTGAAAATATGTAAAATGGGGGAAAAAATCTCTCAAAAGTATTATACACTATTCCTCAATATTTTTAAATTGAACTGAATTCCTATTACATATACCAGATAGAGCATTAAACCAGAATGTGAACTATCAATTTAATGTGTTCTGATTAGATAACACACAGGTAAGTTTCAAATTATTTGGTATATTTAGCAAAAGAAAAGCAATAAAATGTAAATGTTAGAAAAGTTCAATATAAATCTTGGGGTCATTTAGAAAACTTTATGTAGAAGGCACTATTGTTTCTTGAAGACATAATTTGTAATATATATTAAAAATATGCCTCCATGAACATGAAATTATTCTGCTCTCCTAAAACAGTGAAAGGTATAGCCATGTGTGCTACTATACACCTTGTAAGTAAGTGGTTATGAACTTATATCTAGTTGAAAAAAAAAGAGAAGGAAGCAGACAGGCTACACATCAAAAACTAATGAATTAAATTTTAAAAATTAAAGAAAATAATCATGTATTCCACCTCCAGATAACTTGGTAATTTAAATTTAGAAGATCTGATGACCAACCTGAAAGGTATCAGCAACTCGATGTAAGAACTCAATTACAAAGAGAGGTGGCACCTCAGTCTGTATGACAGACACAAAGAAGAGCTTATCCCGGTAAATACTGATGAGGTAGTGGTGAGGTGTTGAAATGACTGGTGGTACATTTTCAACATCAGCAGCTTTCTCTTGAGCTTCAAAGAAATAATCACAGACAGACTGGCTCACAACGCTTTTCCAGTGCTTTTCTAGAAATATGTCACCGGAACAGTTTATGAGAAATAGGCTGTGGATCATTTTCTGAGGGGAAAAAAAAAGTTTATTACACATCAAATACTGTGCTGTATTATCCTGTCACCAAACTAGGCATAAGTAATACAAGAAATGATAGACCAACATTATTTAAGAATATAGATGCAAAAATTCTCAACAGAATACTAGCAAACTGAATTCAGTAACATAAAAATTCCATTTAAAAGAATATCAAAAAGATTAAAATGCTGAAGATTAAATTTGACAAAACAAGCATAAGATTAATGCTGAATATTACAGAGCATCATTGAAAATATATTAAAAAGACCTAAAAAACAGATATGTCATGTTTATGGTTTGGGTGATTATTATTATTATTATTATTTTTAAAGATTTATTTATTTATGCGTACAAGCACTGGGGTACAGTCCAGAGGTGTGGGGGGGGGGTGAGATGATTCACCACAGAGAGCGGGAGCAGAA
>JAGFMF010012072.1:1829691-1915322 GCA_019455555.1 Galemys pyrenaicus | reverse complement strand
CCCCCCTGGCCGGCAGCAGGGATCGAACTCGTGCTGCAGTGGCTGCAATTTGCTTCGTAGTGCGTTGCTTAACCCACTGCGCCACCAGGGGAGGCCCCTAGTAGCATTACTTATATGAGCTCAAAAGTAGAAACACCCTAAATGTTTACCAACTGATGACTGGATAAACAATAAATATCTAATCAATGGAATATTATTCAGCCATAAAATGGACTTAAGTACTATATGCTACAACACGGACGAACCTTGAACTCATTACGCTAAGGGAAAGAAGCCAGGTATCAATGTGACATACTGTATGATTCCAATTGTGTAAAATATCCAGAACAGGCAAAGCCTTAGAGACAGAGAGTAGATTAGTGGCTGCCAGAGGCTGGGTTACAGGAGAGGATTGGGTTATGTGTTTAGTATTTCTCGTGAGGTGTTAAAAAATTTTCTGATTTAGAGATGATGGTTATACAGCTGTGACTATACTAAAAACTAATAAATGGTACACCTCAAAATAGTGAGATTTATGGCATATAAATTATATTTCAATTTAAAAAAGTATTCTTAATACTTGGTGACACATAAATCTACTCCCAGGTAGATTAAATGAAGGTGTACAAATGTGCGCCAATAACAAAAATCTGTAACTCAAATATTTAGAGTACAATGGAAAATAAAGTGTAGCATATCATAAAATGAAATAAAAGCAATAAAAATCAACATTATCACTACATGCAACAAATATGAATGAATGTAACAAACACAATATTGAACAAAGCCAGACACAAAAGGACACATCATGTTTGATTCTGTCCACATTAAGTTCTGGAACAGGCCAAATTGATCTATGATTTGAGAAATTAAATTGGTTCTTTTATGGAGGAGAGTGGGGTTAGTGACTGAGAGCAATCTGAGGGGCAATCTTTTAAGGCACTGATAATGTTTTATTTCTTGATATAGATGATGGCTACAAGTTGTATTCATTTTGTGATAATTCACTGGGTTTTAGGACTGTATAGTTTTCCAAGTGTTAATTATGCTTTAAAGAAAAAGTTTATTGTCTTGGCAATATAAGGGGATAATGGAAAGTGTCTAACTTATTCCTTTCTTTTACATGAATAGCATCAGTATCAGATGTTTAGTGTACAATTACTCAAAATTAAAGTGCTGTAAGATAAATACAACCTAAGGAGAAAGAATTTAAAAATCTATGAATATAATTGCAATATATGAAGATAAACTGCAGAGAGGAAAGGAAAATTTTTCACAACAGATTCATTCAAGACTGTTGACACAGAAAACAATGACATCAGCCTGACCAGTACTCTTGAGGAAGTCATTTATTTTATGAAAGCGGATGACATTTAAAAATGATCTGGTAATGATTTTCACTTCCTATTTAACACATGTTCAATAGTTACCAAGTGAATAATACTAATTACTATATGTTTCAGCAATTATTATATTAATAAATTATGAATGCTGGTGATAGTTTAGGGTTCCCACTTATTAGAAACAACTATTTCTTTGTTCAAAGTCATCTCTAGATAAGCAATCAACTTGAATTTCTTTGTTCAAAGTCATCTCTAGATAAGCAATCAACTTGAATTGGCAGCAATAAGCCCAGATACCTAGGACTTTGGACCTACTAACTCTCTCCAGATTAGTATCTGAAACCTGCTAAATTCTACTTTATCTACTCATATGCTTTAGCTTAGTATGTCTGCCTGTATAAGAGTTCTATTTGGGTATTAAAATAGTGTCACTGTTGTGACCTCCCTGGTGGCACAAGAGGTTCAGTCTCAGCACTATGAAGCTATCCATAGTCACTGCAGCATGAGTTTGAGCCCCAGCAAGGGAGGTGATCCACATGGTGCAGCAGTCCTCTCCTGTCTCAACTGCTGTTCCCCTCAGCAGTGGATTTCAATCAATCTGCCTGTTCTGCCCCACATTCTGTCTCTGGTGAATCCTCTCACCCCCTGCACCTCTGGTCTGTACCCCAGTTCTTGTATGCATACATAAATCTTAAAAAAATTATGTTAATTTAAATAACCACATGTAGCTAGAGGACTGGGCAGCAAATGTGCTGTTCGAGTTTAAAATTTAAGTGTCAAGAGTTAAATGATATGCTTCTTGTTTAGCAAGAAGTTAAAATGTGTTCTGATAAATTATTTAGAACAGTAATTATATTTAAAAGAGCTGATGCAGGTTATTTTCTTAAATCACTCATCCTACAGAAAGTATAGTTCACATGGATTTCTCATACTCAGTTATCATAAAACACCATAAAAAACTGCTGTTCTTAAAGCAAGTGACTTTGTCGTTTCTTTATTTTAGGGAACATATTCCTATTCATCCTCATGCTGGTGAAAAATTCTTTCCAGGAAAGTTTCCACCAAAGTTGTTTTCATTGGCAGTAGTTCAGATCTCAGAAGAATATAGTAAGTTAAACAAGCCATCTGGATTTATTGTTGTTAGGCTTAGTGCTGAGATGAAAGCATAATACTTGTAGTTTAAAGCTAACCTTTAAAACATATCTTAACCACCTATTATAGGACAAGAGAGATTATTTCTTCTATTCATATTATGACCAAGGGCCTAAAGCATATAACAATTAAATAAATACCACATAGTGCAGTGTAAAGTTGCAGTCAGTTCTTTCATAATTTTGATTAACTTTCTGGAAAAGCTACATACTCATCACCACTACAAACATGTTTTTATTATTTCTGACTTTTGTGTTAAAAAACAGAATTCACCCAGCTAATTTTAAATTACTTGAGAAACTATTCAGAGGCAGTTCCATCAGAGTTTTGACTGCAGTTCAGATACTTCATAATTCTTTTTTACAAATGTTGAACACACTCATCCTGATGATTCATAAGCAATGCAATTACAATAGTCAAAATATCCTTGGAAGACAGTGTCTAAAAAGAAAATGTATCACTTTTATAAATAACAGAATCAAGAAATAAAAGGACCAATATCCAAGGTAAGAGAATGAGACCAGAGAAGAATCTAGGTCCTGATTCTCAGTCAATATTTTGACCACTGACTTACTCATGAAATAAGCAGTTTTAAAAATGTTTTATATATTAAGCAATGTTGATATAAAGTGACCTGAGCTCAGTTTCTAGAGTTGAATTAAGAAGGCAAAAACTAAACACACTATATGTAAAGGCAAAAACTAAACACACTATATGTAAATCCTATATGATAGGGGAAACAGAGTGTGTTACAGAACTCCACAAGGCTTCCAGGTGAGAGAGAACACAAGACAAAAGGAATTCAGCAATTTTAGAAGGTAATGGTAAGTGGTGAGATAAGACTGGAGGAGGCAATAAGCAGAGATTGGTTCACTTATTCTCAGCACAATTAAGTAATTTTTTTATGGTTATATATAGAGGAGATTCCCACAATTTGACACACAATTTTTAGAAAGACTGCACTGTGGAAACTGGATGATAGGGCAACTGGGTATTGTGACACCAGTTAGGGGATGAGTTATGGTGGTGGTCTCGACTAGAGTTTTCACAAAAGGAATGGAGTTTTCATTTCAATGAAAAGATAAGAGCAACATTTAGATGTTGGAGTGTGTAGGGGAGAGTGTGGTAGAGAGGGGAAAATGAGGAGGCATTTAGCCTGGTCCTCTGTAATCTCACTTTATTCTGCATATATTTGATGCAATGGATATATTCAAATGACTACTGTATATATAGGTCTGGTGGGTCAGGGAAAAGCCAAGATGGAAATAGATTTGTAATTACGATTTTTTGTTAATGGAAATTACAACTATTAGGAGAATAAACAAAGAGAGAATGTGTATAATAATGAGAGTCTAAGGAAAGAACTCTATCATGTGAGTAGATGGTAGATCAAGGAGGTATGCCTATAAAAAAACCCCAGATGTGGCTGAAGAGGGGCTAAGGAGAAAAAAAGGGGGGGGTAGTTTTTAATAACTAGTGTGTTTTCATAAGAATGGAGTAGTTAACATTTTAAATGACACAAAGTTATCAAGCTACAAGAAGAACTAAAAATGTCTGTTGATTTAATGTCAGTATTTCTCATTATTGCATAAGGAGCCTTTTCAGACACCCCCCCCCCAACTATATTCCCCCTCATAAAATTTTAATACCACTAAATATATATCTGTGTATCTCTGTGTATGTACTGCAAATATATCTGTGCTTTAAGAATATAATTTTGCCTCACAAGCAGCCTTTTTGGTCCCCATTGAGAGTGTATGATTTTACACATAGAGGACATAGGTGATCTTAGTAAAAGTAGTTTAGTGAGAGTTTGCTGAATGCTGGAAACAAGGATCAGGCTAAGAAATAAATATTAGAAAGTAAGAAACAGATAAGTAGAGTAGATAATACAGCTATGAAGGGGCTGAAAAGACAGGAAAGTAATTAAGAGTAGTTAGTAAAGTTAATGGAGAATATTTTTTAATACTGAAGGAAACGTGAGGGGAAAGGCTGATGATGCACATAGGAGAGAATAACCGGGGTTAAAAAAAAAAAAGAAAGAGGATCCTGAGAAGGTAGGAGAAGATCATACTGAGAAACCAGGTGAGAAGACTTGCCTTCCGTAAGAAGAAGGGGCACTTTTCACCTTTCAAACAAAAGGAAAGAAGATTTGTATATTTTGTTCCAGGAAGATGACGACTTCTACTTAAAAACATTCAGTCTGCAAGGAACTCCAACAGTATACTGTGTTAAATGTTCAGAAGCATTGTAAAAATCCTATGAGTCAGTAAGAAAAACTAATCTTATTGCAAAGAGTGCTTTCATGTTCAAGATAAATAAAGTCTCAGGTAGTTCACCATTCCTCCACTTTTCCTATTTCCACTCAATGAAAATGTCCTTTTGTTTCAAAACTAATCCTTTCACTTGTGGTTTTGATCCCATTCCTTTCTCATTTTACCTATGCCTTATTTCCTCTCTTGAATCTTTTTTTTTTGTTTTTTTTAAGATTTTATTTATTTATGCATACAAGCACTGGGGTACAGGCCAGAGGTGTGGGGGTGAGAAGATCCACCCGAGACAGGGTGGGGAACAGAACAGGCAGATTAACTGAAATACACTGCTGAGGGGAGCAGTGGGCAAGGCAGGAGAGGTCTGCCGCACCATGTAGGTCACCTTCCTGGCCAATGGCAGGGATCGAACTCGTGCTGCAGTGGCTGCGGTTTGCTTCATAGTGCGTTGCTTAACCCACTGCGCCACCAGGGAGGGCCCCTCTCTTGAATCTTTAATCTTAAACACTGCTTACTTGTTTTCTCCCTAAAAACATAACATGCCATTTTTTTTTAAAAACAAACCAACCCCGAACCTTGGGACCTTGCTACCCGCAACGATCTTTTCCTTTATTCTCCAAATGAAGATTTAGTCCACAATTGCAGTCTCTCCTCTCAGTAACTGACTCTTAAAGCAGTTCTCTCAAATGGCCCAATGCCTTCCCAATCATCAAATCCAACAATTTATTCTCGGATCCCTTTGACCCTTATAGCATTTCATGTCATTGATAACTTCCCCAAAAGAAAAAAAAATACTTCTTATTCTATTACATGAAAATTCACCTATTTTGATTCTCACTTGAAAGTTCCCAGTTTACTTTTCGAGGTTTTTTTTTCGTTTTATTTTTTGTACCATTTCCATCTGAAAGTTTCAAACTCTATATATCCCAAGTTTCATGATATTCCTCCTCCTAAAACTAGGGCACTTCCTTAATCATAACCACTTAGGCTATAAGCTTCAATCCAATTAGCCAGCCACACGGATTACTTTTCCACTGCTACCTCCTCAGTTTATGTTCTAGTCACCTTTTTTTTTTTTTTTTAAGAACTACAACATCCTTATCATTGTCTTCCCCACACTAGGCTAATCCAGGAGCCATTCTCTAGCAAAAAGTCCTCTCAGGTCAGTTAGGGGTTTTGTCCTCCAAAGTAGATGCCCGGGGCTTAGGTTTCAGTCATCGGTACTCCAGCTCATTGTGGGTAACAAGACCATTTTCCCACGGAGAACGGAGGGGTAAATCCAATGAGCTTGAAGTTCTCGAACCTGGAGCCAGAGAACCCTGGGCTGCAGGTGCACCGCTCCCTTCAGGCCCTGCCGGCAAGAAAATTCCGGGAAGGCCGGGGGCGAGGCGCGATCCCGATTCATTGCACTGGAGACGGTCCTGCAGCCCAGGCTGGAGTCCGGAACCCCAGCTATCTAACCTACTCCCCAGTTTTCGAGCTGTCCCCAGTGTGTAGACTCCCCGCCCCTCACACTCACCCCGACACCTGGGCCCGTCAGTGATTCGGCGCCGGGTCCTCTCCGGACGAAGGATGAGGCAGCTGAGAAGGCCGTGAGGACCCCGCAATTGGCGTGCCCCGTAGAATGCCTGACTAACAGCTTCCAAGAAACCGACTAGGCCTATCGTATTGGAATGACTAAATAAGCGGGAAGACGTTGAATGAGAAGAAAGACGTCTCTTAAGGTTTAGTATCTAAATCCTTCAGATCAGCTAGCATCTAAAAGAATGGGGATTCTCGCACCTTTTGGGCTCCGGCGCTCACCCGCGGCCTAACCCTGTCTAGGGTTCCCCTAGAGTCGTGTGGGCGGAGTAAGGCGGGGAAAGTGTATTACCAAGGGGTGCGGTCTAGCTATAGGGCCAATGGTTGTGGATGGGAGAGGCACGGACTGGGCGGAGTCGGAGAGGCGGGGTTCGGAGGAAAATGCGGCCGAGTGTCGGGGAGGGGGAGGGGTCAGAGAGCCAAAGGGGTGGAGCGTAAGCCGAGTCCAAAGTAGGCTGGAAGCGTGAAGATGGCAGCTGCTGAAGAGGAACCGAAGCCCAAAAAGCAGAAGGTGGAGGCTCCGCGAGCGCTGAGGTGAGCGCTACCCTACATAGGGTGGAGGGTGATGGCGCCTGCCTTTAACCAGACCCCACGTGGGGTTGCATGGTCCCGGAGGTGGGTGGTGTCCTCGCTGCCGGCGTGGGGCCAACGCGCAGGACCCGCAGCTTGGGGAGCTGGCGGCATGGCTGCTGTCCCTTGCTTGGAGCCCGCCCCGTTTGACCGAGTAGCGGTCTACTCCGGAGCTGCTCCCAACACCCTTGACCAATCAGAGCGCGGGACGGAGGGGGGCCGTGCCGGCTGTGGGCAGCTGCGGGCGCCACGTGGGAGCCTGCTCGGGCTGGGCTGCTGCGACCCTGGAGAACCGGACCAGAGGAGAGTCATACTCGGTCACCGTCTCTTGCTGGGGGATAACGAGGAGGAGGCCGAGAGAATGCAGTACCTTGAGGCAAAGACAAAAATTTTGGATATTACTTGTAAAACGTTGCGGGAGGGCTCCTTGACCTTCTTTTCCGTACATTCTCTGAAAGTTGGCACCTTTGAAGACCTAACTGAAACCCCAGACCCCGCTTCCGAGGCTTGGCGCCAACGGCATTTGGTTGAATGATAGGAAAGGTTGATTTTTCTTTGCACTTTCTGGTTAGACTGGAGACATTTCCGCCCCTCACACCTGCCTCACATGTATCTGATGTTGCAACTTTACTTATAAAAGTTTTTAGTTAAAATAATTCCTTCCTAGTCAGTGTTAAGTGCACCCTGCACAGGCCTTGATGATTTTTAAATGTTCATTGGAAGGCAGTAATTTTCTATCTAAAAATAGACATATCAAACAGATTTAAAACTATGGGGACTCCTGATTATACAAGACAAATCCCATTTCTTCCTGCATCGCCTTTCTTTACTTCTGAAAGAATGAATCATTCACAATGGAAGAGAAAAGGTCACGTAGGGGTCTGGTGGTGTGTTCGTAGTTTTGAATACCCGTCAGTTCTGTCTATTCTCATTACCCTCAAAGGGTTAGTGTACCTACCTTATTCTAGAAAATAAACTTACTTTTTAATAACTCAGGATTTTCTTTTTTAATTTTAAGTTTTCAAACTATATTTGGAGTAAAGCAAGGGTTTTTGAATCAGACTTAGTAATCAGCTCTACAGTTAAGGCATGTGCTTTCCTCCCTCTGCCCATTATTAATTTCCTTAAAAGGAACCTCCTTCACAAAGCTCACTCTCCCAAACTGGAAGACAGATGCAAATTTTCCCTACCATCCTGATAAACATACAGCTCTTAGATTTTCTAATGCTGATCCATTTTCAAAGCTCTTTTCCTATTTACAGATGAGAAATTGAAGCCTAGATCAAACAGTTAAGACACTGAAATGTGAACCCAGAGAATCTGGATAGTAGTTCACTGTTGTTTGATTCAGTTGTGCCTGCTTTTATAGAGTTATGCAAGTTGCTGTTCTCTCTGCTCATGCATTAAAAAAGTGATAACTATAAATAATATGTTTGATACTTAGGTATGTGTGTGCTAAGGATTATTTCAGCACTTTACTTATTTTAAGTCATTCATTCCCACAAGTCTACAAGGTACATATTAAAGTTGTCTCTATTTCACCATCGTGGAAACTGGCTCTGAAAGGTTAAGTAACTTGATCAAAGTCACCTATCTAATAAGTGATGGGATTCAGGTTTTAATTCAAGTATTCTGAGTCCAAGTTTATATTTCACATATCATGCTATAAGTATATATTTGTCAAGCTACATGTATATAAGTATATACATATTGTATATGTGTATATATGACATATATACTTATATATATGTCAAACAATATGTTAAAAAACTGTAAACTCCTTTTTTGTTTCTCTACTATTTTTTTTTTTAAAGATTTATTTATTTATGCATACAAGAGCTGGGGTACAGGCCAGAGTACAGGGTGGTGAGAGGATTCACCAGAGACAGAGAGGGAACAGAACAGGCAGACTGACTGAACTACACTGCTGAGAGGACTAGCACGCAGGAGAGGTCTGCCCCACCATGTGGGTCCCCTCCCTGGCCGGCAGCAGGGATCGAACTCGTGCTGCAGTGACTGCGGTCTGCTTCATAGTGCATTGCTTAACCCACTGCGCCACCAGGGAGGCCCTCTACTATTTTTTAAAAAAAGATTTATTTTTATTTATACAGACAAGAACTGGGGTGTAGGCCAGAGGTGCAGGAGGTGAGAAGATTCATGGGACATAGAGTGGGGAGCAGAACGGGCACATCTACTGAAATATACTGCTGAGGGGAGCAGTGGGTGAGATAGGAGAGGTCTACTGTGCCATGTGGGTCTGCTCCCTGGCCAGGAATTGAACTCATGCCACAGTGGCTGGTGATAACTTGATAGCACTGAGACTACCACTGTGCCATCAGGGAGGCCCAGTTTTGGTTAACTTTTGAGAAGAATGGCTTATATGGTCATAATGTAATGTGTAGAATCAGTCAGTGGGAACAAATAAATTTATGAGACTTCTATAGGTAATTGGCAAAGGACTTAAGGCTTTGTCAGAAGTTCCATTAGCTCTAGGGTAACAATTCTCAATCAGGGGGAATTCTCTGTCATTCTTTATCTTAGTTGGTATTCTTGGGAGGAGTTTTCTCAACCATAAATTTTTCTCAGCTATAAATTGAGTGTAATAATAGTATCTACCTGAAGAGTATTGAAAAAACTGCATGAGAAAATAAATATAAAATTGTAAGTCTTCAATAAATGTTAGCTATTATTATTTTGGTACTGTTCTGCTTTGGCCCCCTACTTTGCGCAAAGTACTGAAATGGGGGCCTCCCTGGTGGCGCAGTGGGTTAAGCAACACACTATGAAGCAAACCGTAGCCACTGCAGCGCGAGTTTGATCCCTGCTGCCGGCCAGGGAGGGGACCCACATGGCACAGCAGACCTCTCCTGCTGTGCCCGCTGCTCCCCTCAGCAGTGTACTTCCATTGATCTGCCTGTTCTGCTCCCCGTTCTCTGTGGTGAATCCTCTCACCCCCCCACACCTCTGGCCTGTACCCCAGTGCTTGTATGCATAAATAAATAAATCTTAAAAAAAAATAAAGTACTGAAATGACAAATTAACAGAAAAAAATGAAAAGACATAGCTATAGTCAAGAACAAGAGAAATATCCCCAGAGAATAACACAGAAAGGAAACATGCAGTTAGACTGTAGGTTCAGGAACTGGTGGAAATAGTGAGATGGAATCAGGTGAAATGGAATCAGATACACCAGATGAAACAGGGAGCTCAGGTATGGCTGGATGCTGATAGTCTCTGCTCCTGGCTGTTGCTTTAAAAAGCTGGATCTGAAGTGACACAGAAGTGGCTGAGCTGCCAGATGGCTCAGAGTTGGGAACTGCAATTTCCTCACTATCATCTAGTACAAGAACACAAAAAACATCAAGGTCATGGGCTCCGGAAAGGAGTTCCTTACCTCAAAACCTCTGGAAAGGGGAGGGAAAGTCTGAGCCTGCAAACATGAAGGTGACTGTTACTTAGAATAAACACAACCAACCACTAGGGAAATAAATTTACTCAAAATGAAATGAAATTATTAGAACAATTTCAAAATAACAGTATGTTAATCTTAAAAAGATTGAAGAAGTAACTAGTCATTTTAAAAATATATGTTAATTTTCCTGGTGGTCTAGGGCTTAAGTCTCAGAGCTATCATCTCTATAGCTTGAGTTAGATCCCTGGCCTGGGAGCTAACCCACTTATGGCACAGCAGACCATATGTCTTACCTGCTGCTTTCCTAGCACTGTATTTCAGTAGATCTGCCTGTTCTGTTCCCCACTCTGACTCTGGTAAATCCACTTAATCCCCGTACCTCTGTCCTGCACCTCAGTTCTTCTACACAAGTATAAATAAAATTTAAAAATAAATAAAATTTAAAAAATTGGTGTGGATAAAAACTAAGTAGATATGTAATGAATAACTAGATAAAAGAAAACAGAGTTTTTGAAATAAAAACTCTATACTAGATATTTCAAGGGTAAATTGATGAATTGAGAGTGCTGAGTAATTCACCCAGATGTAGTACAGAGAAATTGAGATATCAAATATAAATTGAAAAACATATATGCATTGACAAACAACAACTACATCTAGCTGAGTGTTCCAAAAGGAAGGAATAATGTGAATAGTGGGTAGGCCACACTGATAGAAATGATAGCTGAAAATTTCCAGAATTAAAGAAAGACCAAAGTCCTTGGGTTCAAAGGATATTCCAGTTATGTAGTAAGATAAAGACAAAAATCTACATCAGAACTATAGAGATTTTTGATCCAAATTATTATTAGGCATGTCTGGAGAGTATCAAAAAATCACTAAAAATTCAATAATGGTTATTGTTAGGTGCAACTAATAGTTATATAATTAGGTTCAAGGATTGTGGGTTATTATTATTTTCTTTATTTTTAATTTTCCCAAATCTTCTATATTAAACATATATCTTGATTTTTTAATTGGACAAACTTGATGTACCTTGAATACATACTTTGGCTAAGTATGTATTTGGCTAAATGTCATCATTACAAAATGGACTACTGAAATACCAAATCTAAATCTTTGAAAAGAAGTACTGTTTTATTATAGGTTGTAATCTTTCTATTATAGGTTGTAATCTTTCTATTTGTATTTCTGAAATCTCAAAATCTGTGAAAACTATAAGCTTTTAAAAAAATTGAGACGACAATTTGGTAGCAAAACTTGAACTGATATGAGACTCTAGTATTTATTTGTCTGACACAAATGTATATGTTTACTGTAGAAATATTAGTCTGTTTGTTAATGACATGATACGTGGGCACTTTACAAAAAATATACTTAGAATATCTTATCCTCATAAAATCCATAATTTTTGAATTCCATAAAATTCCGGCTCCAAAACAAAGCTTGCCCTAAGGTATAATAAAGGGACTATGAACCTTTGTTAAAATTTAATTAAAGGTTTGTGTATGAACTATAATTTTCATCCTAGTAGGCTGCTAGATTTAACCTATTGTCCCTATCATTCTTCACTTCTGTGATAGTAAACTGATGCTTATTTCAAAGACCTCTTTTTAGTACAATACTGGTGCTGATAATGTCATTGAGTTATTAAGCTTTTCTTTTTGTAATAGTAACTGACTAGTAAAACTTTAACTTTTAGACTTGAAGTTTGGAAGTCTACTTCACTGAAATGGTCTCACAAACCTAAATTTCACTTATTGCTCAAAGAAGATACTTACATTTTCCAAAGAAGATTTAAGGTTGTTGCTCTCACATGTTTTATTTCTGATGTTTTTGTTTGTACTTGTTCAACAAAACATACAGTTTCTTTTTAAAAATGTGTTTATCTAGAAAGCAATGTAATTAATTTTCAATATAAGAACATCTGAATTCCATTTTGTATTTTGAGTTCCGTTACATGCATGCTGATCATGCTGATTTCAATATCTCCTCTAGAACAGAGTAAGAAAATATAAACAGCAATTGTCATATAAACAACTATTACCTTCTCATGGCACATCAGTTAGGTTACTTTATTAATAATCTCACTATTTTGTCAGCAAGTATCATTTAGTTATTAGTAAACCCTGCTATTCTGCTGTGTTTACCTGGAAATACAGGATTATAGATATGAAGGTAGCCTGTGTAATCACTGATCACTCATAAAATTAAGGCTAACAGGAAATAATATTGAATCTGTTACTTAGCTCAAGAGACTGAGGCTGGACTTCAGTACAAGCCTAGTAGAACAGTTTCTAAATCTCTAAGGACTCTATTTACTTAACTGGCTAGTCTAGATATATATGAATTATTCTAGACTGTATCTCTTGCCTCTGCTGTCCTGTGGTCTTGGATTTCTTTCTTATACAGACCATCTCAATGTAACAGGAAAGATGGCATTGCTTAACCCTAAGCCATAATTTCATGAGCCCAACAAGAGACTTCACACATCCATATATTAGTTTTGAGAATGCTCTGAATAGTCCTGCCTGGGCTGCACACCCATCATAAAAGCAGCAACATAGCAGAAGTGAGGATTTTGATCAACTGTGGAAGCAGATGGGTTTATGAGCCAGTCGTGTTTGTACATGTGGTGGAGTAGATGGAGTTGAGGATGACACTAATCAATTCCACCAAGAGTGATGTGGTTTCATTCTCCAGCAAGAGAATGTTTAGAAAATAGTTAGGAAATAAGTGGTCCTCCCACTCATTCCTCAAGGTCCAGCCAAAGTGTACTCTAAAACTCACCTAATTACCCAGCCTGGATACGGCATCTTCTCTGACTGTTTGCATTATTGCTATGTGTATGTTCATGTTTTATTTTGCTTACTGCTTCTTGAAGTCAGGAAACTAGTAGTTTTAGAAATCTTAACGTCTCATAACTAATTACTTCATTGAAATATAATTGTCTCTAAGTTTTTGTTGAATGAATTCTTAACTCTTTATAAAGATGTTTTAAAGTTGTATTTGTAGTATTCATTGGTAAAAGATGAACTCATGTATAGCTGTCAATCCTTAGTTAATCCTGAGTGATGTTAGGTAGGACCTTTGCCTGAAAACACTCTATGGCTCTTTTTCTATATACCTTTCATTTTTCTCATTATATGCAGTGAGCGTCTGTGCAAAATAAATCTAATACTTGAGTATAATAGAGGCAAAGATGCACTCTGAGATTGCATTTCTGTTCTTTCCAGTAACTGTTGTAAGCTTTGACTATAATAATTCTTTATTGAATTTGCCCTGGGAAAAACTCCTTCAAAATACACTTCTATATAAACAGTAATATTTTATTAAGGGCCTGTGATCAATGTCTTCTTTTGCTAATATAGAATTGTTTATTTAGTGGAAGAATAAATTTTCTGAAAGATGAATTTTTTACAAATAAGATTTCAGAGATGTATCACAATGATGAATCTTTTCCCCTTTGAGCTGCAAGTCTTTAATTAGTGAGTCTGTTTGCAATTAGTTCTAATTAGAACTCAAAAAAAGCATTTGCAGGTCAGCAACACTGTTCTTAATTTCATAGCAAATGATGTAACAATGTGTGATATAACCAGTAGAAACTACCAAAAAGTGGTCTTTTAAGAAGTTTGTATTTATTGACTTATCCTGGAGGGGTCACTTGAAAACAAAATATAGCAAAAGGATCAAATTCAGCCATCTTAAGTTTTCTCAGATACCTTTAGGTTTAATAATAGCAGAATAAACTCTGCCTTATTCTGAGTCCTAGAGCTTTTAAAGTTTGAAAAACCATGTAAGATTTTGAGTAAACAAGTTGAAATGCAAGAAAATATTCTTTAAAAATAAACAGTTCAAATGTGTTGTCTTTGAAGCTAAACCACATAAGAGATTTGAGCATTTTTGTTTTGTTAGATAGCATGACTGAGGAAGTCATTCTTCTTAAAATAGAGTTTTTCAGAAACTTTTTCCTACACAGAGCTGAGATCTTAGATGTCATTTTTAGTTATTAGCTTTGTTGAAGATTAGAGGTGTTAAGCTGTAGAAGTGATTCAGATTTGCACCCTTGTATATCTGTTCTCGCACACTCAAAATGAGCTGATTATATTACATTTTAGCATGGAATAGATGTTGATGCACATTAAACTATGCTGACAAAATTCTGCTTTATCTTGTTTTACTTAGTACATCTCATCTAAATACATAGGACTGAATTGTTTAAATTTTTAATATTATAGTGAAACTTACATTATTAAATTCAGTAAGTAATGCCAAATGTTTTTTTATTAAAATTAGCATATTGGTAAAAAAATAACTTTAAAAATTTGTCTTTTGGGGAAAGGGGAATTTATATTCTCCACTGAGTAGGTTTGGGTACATTCATTCCTGTTTGAATATTTTAAGAGACGTACAAATTTCTGAAGAGAAATATGTAAACTTATACAATTACATGCACTGATCCTTAGTTATGTTTGCTTAGCCTCCTATGTTAGACATGACTCTCTTCTTTTAGCATTCTTCTAGATTTAGCACAAACCACAAATGGGGGAGAGGAGTACATTTTCCACTGATGGAAACACAGACACACCACACCCCAGAGATCTTTGACCTCAGTTCTATGGGAAATTTGAATAAACTACATTCCTGAGAAGACTTGTTAATATCCCATAGATATTAAATCAGACACGGTCTTATTTCTTGTTGGCCAAGATGGTGCATCTTTATACTCATAAAACAGGTTAAAGCTGGTTCCCCTTTGGAGAAACTATGGTTTACTTTGGAGAAACTATGGTATTTCCAAACATTGCTTGGGAATGCTGTGGAAGAGAGGGTGGAAGAAATGGTGGGAGAAGAATGTGAAATCCCAGGTAGGGTGGGACCTCCAGAGCTGAGTTTTCCTGCAAATCATGAAATTGCAGTGTGAAAACAACAGCAAATTTCAGTATCAATGGCTTTGAAATTATAGTTCACAATTCCATGTTTTGTGAAAACTCTTTGAACATGTTTTAGGCACTAGATTGTTGGTATCTGATGAGGTATTTATAATTAGGGTCTAAAGTTTACATTGTTCATTTGAGAGAAGCCTAGAAGGGTTAAGTGAGCAGTCAGTTAAATGGCTAGTTAAGTAAATATTGAGTATCTGAGGTGAGATTTCATCCCAAAGAGTTTAGCTTTCCATTCTGTTACTCTCAGGAATAAGAAATGAAGTGGCGGTTTTCTTTCGGTTTTTTTAAAGAATAACTTTTAAAGAATGTATGAAGCATTTTCACATACTTTCTCTTATTAATCCTCACAGAAGACTCAGGTAGCTGCTTTCAGCTGAGAAAATAGACCCAGAGAAGTTAAGGTCCTTAAATCAGGAGCTCTCATTTCACTCAACACCTCTGATTCACCTTTCTTGCTCTTTGTATTACACTGTGAAGATACAGTTCTATATATGGTAGAACTTGTCAAAGTGAGTTCTGTATATGGTAGATAACCATTGTTTAAAGAAATTATGTGGTAGTATGTTTAGTAACCTTGTTGTTTTTTTTTTTTTTAAAGATTTATTTATTTATGCACACAAGAGCTGGGGTACAGGCCAGAGTCGCGGGAGGGGAGAAGATTCACCAGAGACAGAGTGGGGAGCAGAACAGGCAGATCAGCGGAAGCACACTGCCGAGGGCAGCAGCGGGGCGAGGCAGGAGAGGTCTGCTACGCCATGTGGGTCCCCTCCCTGGCAGGCGGCAGGGATCGAACTTGTGCTGGAGTGGTTGCGGTTTGCTTCATAGTGCGTTGCTTAACCCACTGCGCCACCAGGGAGGCCCCCTAGTAACCTTGTTTTCAAAGTTTTCCCCCATCCCCACCTCCTAAGCATATATCCCTTCTGGAATATATTTAATGATGGGCTTTGCAAATTAATTAGTTCATTGAACTTGAATTTTAGGCAGATTTTGTTTTCTTTTCTTTTTTTTTAAGATTTATTTATTTATGCGTACAGAGCTTGGGTATGACCAGAGGTGCCCGGGTAGAGTGGGGTGAGAGGATTCACCAGAGACAGTGGGGAGCAGTACAGATCTACTGAAATACACTGCTGAGGGGAGTAGCGGGTGAGGTAGGAGAGGTATGCTGCACCATGTGGGTCTCCTCCCTGGCCCGGGATCGAACTCATGCTGCTGTGCGGCAGATGCTTCATTGTGATCAGGGAGGCCCAGAATTTTTTTTCTATCTAAAGGCCTTGGGCAAAGCGTTTTTGCTTATGTTGCAATATCTAATCTTTTTAATTTACTTAGGGCATTTTTGCACTTCTCCCTGATAATAATTTGAATTTTATGACTTTAGTATTATAAAGTCATTTTAACAACATGATATAGCCATTACTGTCTATATTCTGCAGATGAGAAAACAGGTTCAGAGAGTTTAATGTGAATATTATGCAGTTAGTCACAGAGACAAGATTCAAACCTGAATCTGTCTTTTAATACTTCTAGTAATTAGTTGCAAAATTTGGTCATTGTTTGAACTATAATAGGAATCAACATAAGACTTGTAGGAGTCAAGGATTAAAAAATTAATCAAGGGCCTCCTTAGTGGTGCAAGGGATTAAGTCGCAGCACTATGAAGCTATCCATGGCTACTGCAGTATGTTTGATCCCCAGTAAGGGAGGTGACCCACATGGCACAGCAGACCTCTCCTGTTATGCTTGCCTGCTGTTCCCCTTAGTGTATTTCAGTCTATCCACCTGTTCTATTTCCCACTGTGCCACTATGTCTCTGGTGAATCCTCTTACACCCCCCCCCCCCCCCACACACACCTCTGGCCTGTACCTGTACCAATGAATAAATCTTAAAAAAAAACAAAACAAAATTAACCAGGTTCTTAAAAAATATATTCCTATATTACATGAAACAATTCTAGTAGAAAACTATCAATCTTTTCATACTATTAAGTTAGAATTGTATAAAAATGTTCTATCAGATCTGAAATGACAATGAGAGAATTTTTCATTAAAAATGACCTACAGGAGGCATCCCTGGTGGCACAGTGGGCTAAGCTATGCACTATGAGGCAAACCACAGCCACCGCAGCAGAGTTTGATCCCTGCCACTGGCCAGGGGGGTAACCCATATGGTGTAGCAGACCTCTCCTGCTGTGCCCGCTGCTCCCCTCCGCAGTATATTTCGGTCGATCTTCCTGTTCTGCTCCCTACTCTGTCTCTGGTGAATTCTCTCACCTCCGATGCCTCTGGCCTGTACCTCAGCTCTTGTATGCATAAATAAATAAATAAATAAATCTTTAAAAAAAAAAATGACCTACAGTCACAATTAGCCTAGGACTGCTTACCCCCCAAAAAACAAAACCCAACCAAACAAAAAAACCACAGGCTTCTTAAGGAAATGATGAAATATTCCATTAGCCTACTTTTAAAAATAGGACTACAATGTTTCATTAAATTCAACTGATATTTAAAAACCATCATTTCATAGTGCTTGATAATCAGGGAAAGGAAAGTAGAAGGAAAACAGATCTGTGAGCAGGAAAGGGGAGGTATAGGAAGTGGTAAAAAAGAAAAAGCTTGAATCCTTAGTTTTTTCTGATTTCTAATTAATCTACAGCCTCAGACATTCATCTTTTTACTTAGCTCTGAGGTGTGTGTGTATGTGACTTTGGGAGAAACTTTTTGTTATGAACTGTAACACCTATGTGCTATTTGTGTGAGGAAAAGAGCTTTTGGCCTAGGAATCAGAAGCCTGGGTCCTAGTAAGGTCTGTGTCTAGATTTGTCTCTCTACCTGATAATAAGAAGTATAGACAAAAATGCTTTCATACTAATCTGTAAAGAAGCTGGATGTTGCACAACCGATACTTCATTTTATATTTATTTTCTTACATCCTTGTTTATTTTTTTGTACAATAATTGGTTTTTCCCCTCAGATGTAGTACCCATAGTTCTCCTGCTACCATATCAACTGTGACCATCACCATATTCCCTTGTATTCTTCCTTCCCCTGTTTTGATACCCCCTTCCTTCTCTCTCTTGTATGCCTCAGATTTATGGTCAGATTTCTGGTTTTGCCTTTTCTTGACCTTTTGTTTGTTTCTCTATATTCTGCATTTAAGTGAGACCATCCGATCATTATCATTTCCTTCTGATTTATTTCATTATACTTATTTCATATAGTATACTCCCTTCAGCTCTGTTCATGTTGCTGCAAATGGCAATAGTTAATCTTTTTTTGATAGCTGAGTAATATTCCATTGGGTACATATACCACAACTTTTTGAGCCAATCATCTCTTTTAGGGTTGAGTTGTTTTTATATCTTGACTATTGTAAATAGTGCTGAAACATAGAGTGCAGGTTTCCCTTTGAATTAGTGTTTTTGTGTCCATTAGGAAGACTACTAGGAGTGGAAGTGCTAGATCAAAGGGTAAATTCATTTTTAGTGCTCTAAGGAGCCTCTACACAGCTTTCCATAGTGGCTGGACCACAGTTGGTATTTTATAAAAGGAAGAGAGAAAATTTCAGTGCATGATTATAGTGAGGAAATTATTACTTTAGCAGAAACAAAACATTGTTTCTGCTATGGTTAGAATAATAGATGCAATGCAAAAAGTATTTTTTCTGAGGGAGTCTGGTTTTCTCAACCAAAATTTAGTGATTTAAAATAACAATCATGCCATTAGAATTTATGATTTTGTGGAATTCAGAAACAGCTTGAAAGGTTGATTGTATATTAAATAGGGTCCTTTGGAGGTATTTTAGCAAACAACAAACAGATCTGGTCTACACCATCTAAGTGGTCTTTACTCACTAGCTCATCTTTGGCGACGATTGCTGGAAATTTAGTTCAACTGGGCTCCTGTTCCTCTTGATGTAGTTTGAAGGCCTCTTCATGTAGTTTATTCATCCTGGTAGTTCAACTTCTTACATAGCTGCTCCGGACTCCAAGAGACCAAAGCAAAACTGGCAGTCCTCTTCATGTTAGCCTGGATTCTGGTATAACACCAATGCACTATTGATCAAAGAAGTCACAGGCTAGCCCAAATTCAAGGGGAAGAAACATAGACACGTACCTCCAAGAAAGTGTGGCTATTTATCTGCCACAATTATGATAAATTAAATTTTAA
This sequence comes from Galemys pyrenaicus, assembly GCA_019455555.1. Taxonomy (NCBI): domain Eukaryota; kingdom Metazoa; phylum Chordata; class Mammalia; order Eulipotyphla; family Talpidae; genus Galemys; species Galemys pyrenaicus. Next base: position 1,895,905 of record JAGFMF010012072.1, on the reverse strand, counting down.
AAGTGTGAATAATTACATATACAAACTTTTAATTCTTTATTTCCCCCTTGAAAGATGGGGGAATATAAACATTGGGTAATATATTTATTTTGGATTCAAGGTTCAACATTCAACTTAAATATGTAGATGATTTTTTCATGGAATACTGAGGGCTTTAGGTTATTGAAGTTCCTATGGGGTCTTAAACAATATTTGCTACCTAATACTACCTAAAATCTGTTTGGCATGCCAAGGGAGCTGCCTTCTTACAATGCCTGGAAATTATCTTTGGAGTACTTCTTTCACATGCAGTCTGAGGCAATTATGGTTTTGTCAAAACTTGAAAGAGTGAGAAATCTGTTCCCTTCCCTTACCAGTCCTACTCTTCACCAAAACACAACACAACAAAACAATTCTCCACCCCCCTTTTTTTTATTTTTTAGAAACTAGTACCATCATTTATAAAGCAGCCAGGTAGTTCCTTAAGACTTTTTTTTAGGCAAAACTTTTTATTCAATTTGGGATATTTATCTTATCTAGAAAGTGGTAGGTATTAGGGGTTAGAAAAACGATCTACTTAAGAACTTTATAAGTGAAATTATTTTCTAGTAGAACCTTTTGTGAATGTGTAGTTTGAACTTCTGAGACTTGAGAGATCTTGATAAAAAATAATATGTAATTTTACTGAAATCTAAATTTTATTTGCATAACCTGAATGGCTGATATGGTATTTATTTAGCTGTAGCCATTTGCTACTCACTGTGTGCTTCAGTTTCTTACTGAGTGGTAAAAATGTTTTTATTTATCAAAAATCAGTCTTGTGATTTTGACAAAATCATGGTTGAGGAAAAAAAAATGAAGTCTAAGGAATGATTCTTAGTCACAGGAGTCTTGTCTAAATTAAAGACAAAAATAGATTCATTGACTATTCAGTTTTTTTTATGTATGAGCATAAATGGAAAGCAAAGTAGTTTCTGAAAGTATTTCATATGGTGATTTAGTTAATCAGAAAACACCTTTTTTTTGGGGGGGGTGAAATAATATGGCATTCTAAAATATGGAAATTTGTAAAATGGTCATACTTATTTCAGCCTATTGGGTTTTACTCTAGTGACATTGTAGAGAGTGGTAATAAGCCCTAGTTCTGGAGCTAGACTACCAAAGCTTAGACTTTTGTTCTGTAATGGGTGGCTTTGGGCATGTTATTTTAACTTCTTTAAGTTGCAATTTCTTCATCTGTAAAATACTGATGTTATCTCCTGAAAGGGTTGTAATTCCAATGGATCATACTTGAAAGATATATGGCATAGTGTCTGGTACTTATTAAGCACTGAGAAAATTTTACTTGTTATTTCTCTCTCTCTCTCTCTCTCTCTCTCTCACACTCTCTCTCACACACACACACACACACACACACACACGGCTATTCTAATAACTGACAGCCAAGGTAGAATGGTTCACTTCTTATAGAATGTTGTTCAAGTGAAACTGCATATACAGTTCTGGAAATTTATTTTTAGTCTGTTAATAGAAAACAGTTGGTATTATGGAGTAAGAAAAGCTTATTTTCCCAAGTTTCTATCTCCATCCCTTATCTCTCCCAGAATATCTTCTAAACTATTCTCTTGCTTTTTGTCTTAGCAGTATCACTTAGCCAGTGAAAAAAAAATTTACCCAAGTTAGTGTAAAATCTAGGTGTTGCTCTTGATTTTCTTTTCTGTAGTCCCCTATATCTAGTCTGCCAGCAAAAAAAAAAAAAAATCATTGTATCACCAACATTTCTAACTATTTCTCTCTGTGTTCATCAACATCTTCATGGTTCAAACTACTATTTGTTTTCTGTAGTACCACAAAAAGCTAGTTTTTCTACTTTTATGCTCCTACTGTACTTTCTGTACTGTACCTAGGGAGATCTTTTATTTGTTTTTTTCTGAGTTGGGCTTTGTTTGTTTTGTTTTTATCAGGGAGAGCTTTTGAAACAAAACAACATCATGTCATTCCTCTATTTAAAACATGATTATAGTGACTTCCTGTCATGCTTCTAATGAAATAAAAATTCCTTAGGCTCATAAAAGCTGGGATGATTTGCTTCTTTTCCTCAGCACAAACCATTCTTCTCTTCCAGGCCTTTTTTCACAGTGGCCTTTCTGTTAGCCTTTTGATGCTGTGTCTGTAATGCCATTCTCACATCTGGCTGTTGTCATTCAGTTTTTCCCCTAGTAGAGGCCTTCTCTAACTACCCAATTTATAGGAGCCTTTCTCTTATTGATCTATTGGTTTTAAATCTTTGCTTAGCCCTTGTGATCATTGGATGTTCCTGTTGATTTCATTATTCATCTGTGTCCTTCACTAGAATACAAATTCTATAAGGACAGCTAATGTTCTTGATTGTTGCTGAGTCTCTTGTATCTTGAGAATACATGCTTAATAAAAATAAATATTTGACTTATTAAGCGAATGAATCCTTACTGCCTATTTGTTAAATACTATAGACTAGTTTTATGGTATCTATTAGAAATGATAAAAATAAGAAAATTCTCTTAAATAGAAAATATGTACATCCTAAGGTTATCAATAATGCTTTGGAAAGGGCTATCTTCTATTCTGTGGTGTCCTTTATATATTTTCGTGCTAAAATGCATTTTATGTCATGAATTGATTACGATGTTCAACTGTATAGTTTAAAAATATCATTAAAAATTTTTCACCCAAGTAAATTTAAAGATCTAATTGGCTTTATTAAATGACTCATGAACCAGGCAGCATCCCATCTAGCATGCAGAAAAGACCTTTAAAGAAGCAGGTTTTTATAGTCAGAAAGAGGATGAGATAAAGGAAGAGGGCTTTGTTACAGGTGGGGATATCTTTGGGGGACACAAGAACTCTACCAGGCATATTACCTCATTATTGTTGACCAGGAAACCCCAGCTTGCCAGGTTAAAGAGTACATTTCTGGGAGATGTTAAAACTACTTGTAGGTAAGGTATTAAGCCTTAGCACAAATGATTCCATTTTGGGTCTTTTTTTTTCTTTTTTGTTTGAAACACAACTCCTTTTTGTCAAACCCAACTTAACTGAGAGATGTGACAAATTTAAATCATTGGCACAACTCTTAGCTGTCACACTATAGTTCTTGCAACTTTTACTGATTTTTTTGTGTGGTATTCATAAATCATGACATCATTTGCTGAATTTCTGATATTCACAGGTCATGATTTTAGGGTCACATTCTTTAAGTTGGTCATTCTCATTTCATTTCTGATGTTTCAGGCTTAGGGAGCTAGTTACTTGGTGTTAGCAGCTTCAACATGTAATTAAGGCTTTTGAGAGAATATAGCATGCTAAGAAGACTACTATGATTATTATAAACAGGATAATTTCCAATGTCTGGGATGCTCTTCATATCCACGGTCCCTAAGATCTAAACCATTTAAAATCCTGTAAGTTAAAAAAAAAAAAAAAGATGCCATTGAGGGACCACTTTGTTAAGCCAAGTGACTTGCTCAGTAATCTTGTGTAGATAAGTTTCAACTTTCCTAAAAATGTTGAGGTATAGCAAGTGGTCTGTACCCTGTTTTGCTAATAGCTAATCAGGGGCTTATCTTATTACCAAGAACAGCTTTGGCCAGGGAGTCTGATTTTGCTGGGCAGTTGTTCCTTTCAGCAACAGATTTTACAATCTTTTCAGGAGTTGAAAGGCCTTTGACTATATCCTCATTTGTATTTATTTACTCCTAGCTAGGAGACTAGCAATCTACAAAAAGAAACAAATTTTGAGTCATGGTTGCCTCCTGGTAATTAATTCCTGTTTGAAACAGTGGCTCAGGACTGACAAGGTAATAGCTAATTTAAGGGTCTGTAGACTAGTCAGACAGTTTTATTTTATTTACCCTTGCCTTGTGTTACCTCCGACTTTTTTTTTTTTTTTCTTAACATTTTAAAAGGACAGGTTTATTAGCAGAAAGAAAGAAAAAGGCACCTGCACAGTCACAGGCAGGTAGGAGAGCTGCTACAACTCCTTTGCAAGGAGAACAGGTTTGTGAAAAGTAACACCTGCATAGTCACATGTGGCAGGAAAGGCCTTGTGTCCCTTTGTACGGAGCCTGGACACAACATTCCCTGGGTTTGGTTTGTTGACCTAAGTCATGAAAATGAACGCCTAGGATTAGGGAGTCTGAGAAGTTTTCCCCCATTAGCATTGTCCCAGGAGATACAGATGATGGCATTATCTTCCCAGGCTATTTCCAGAGTAAAGAAAAGAAAGGGAAGAAGAAAGGGAGTTCTTTGTCAGTTTGATTCAGAGGGCTCCAGCATATGCACAGGAACAGATGTCAGGCGGAAACTTATTTAGCCATGAGATGGTTCCAATCTCTGAAGTTTGCCTGATGTCTAAGTAGTGAGGAGGATCTGCTATAGTCCCTTTCAAGGAGATTCTAAGGCTTTATTCTCAGTGATTCTAACTCAGAAGGGTGGGAGTAAAACTGGAAAAGTTATTTGAGAGTTGTAGCCACATAGTTGAGGAAATTAGAAAAATTCAGGATCTGGTCAGCTTTTAAGTCTATAAAAAATATCAAAGACAATTAACAGTACTAGAATCTAATAATGGTGCAAGTATAATTATTCTTTATAAGCACCCTACATTTTTTTCTTTTTAAACAATCAAAGTCAAACTAATTTGTTTGCATAAAACTCGGCCTGAGTATTTATGTAAGTGAAGTTCATTTTAAGATTGCTTTTTTTATTTTAAGAGATTTATTTATTTATGCATACAAGAACTAGAGTACAGGCCAGAAGTGTGGTGGATGAAATGATTCACCAGAGGCAGAAGGGGGAGCAGAACAGGCAGATTGACTGAAATACACTGCTGAGGGTAGCAGTGGGCTAGACAGGAGAGTTCTGCTGTGTCATGTGGGTCACCTCCCTGGCTGGTGGTTGAACTTGTGCTGCAGTGGCTACAGATGCTTCATAGTGCATTGCTTAATCCCTTGTGCCACCAGGGATGCCCCAATTTTAAGATTGCTTTGCTGGAACTTTTCATAAAAAATTTCAGTGAATTTCTCTTTCAAATATAACACAGCAGAATTTTAAGTCAGCTTTTAAGTAATATATCCAGAATTTCAAATTGTGTTCTGTTACAAGGAAACCTGATTCTTAATGAATTTACACAACTATATTGTCATAAAAAGAAATTTAAGACTTTCAAATTCTGTAAGGACAAAAGTATATGTTTTATTTTTATTTATGAAGTTATATTTTACCAAATTGCTATAAGTTATAGATCACTTATGAGAAAAGATTTCCTCAAATCTGGAAAAACAGATTGAGGAACCAGGACTGTTTCAAACAAAGTAAAAAATTATAATCACCCTCATCAGTTCATCATTTTCAAGTAATTCTTATTATATTTCAATCCAGTTTTTCCTTTATTTTGGAAACTCTTGGCTAATTCAGGTTTATGATCTTAATGTTATCAGGAATCTATATTTTTGAAAACTTGTCAGAGAGAAATAATAACTTCTATAATGACAAAAAGACTAAAAAAATAATTAAGGTTAAGGGTCTGATGAAAGTTCATTAAGCTTAGTTGACAAGGATATTTGCTTATTTCTGTGCCAAAATTTTTTAGAAGCTGGAATTAGGGGTGATAATATATTAGACCAGATTTCTAGGAATTTTATATACTTTTGCAACGATAACATATACCTATACAAATAAAAGAAAGATTTAGCATTACTTCATATTTGACAGTGCTTCTTATGTAATTTAACAAATCAAATAAACTAATTAGTTTAATAGGCTTCAAAAATAATCATTTAGAATTTGATTTTGAGGAAGTTTGTAAAAAGATACCAAAATGTTTTAAAACACTTGATCAAATAGGATCATAGGTTACTGTAGAACAATACCCATCCAGGTAGCTATTTAACCAAGTGACAATGAAAAGCTTCCAGACTAATACAGAGTATCTTACACAATTGTAAGTCTTAGCTTTTTAAAGAGAAAACATTCAGTTTTCCTAAATAATTAAAACCTAGTGAGGACAACAGGGGACTGTTGATAAAACTTGTTTTTAGGGCAGATTACCTAAAGGTAAAGAAAATCTTTTGAAATATGTTACCCAAAGCAGACCAAAGTCCAAGAAAATTTTATTCTTTAGCAAATGGAAAAAAGTGTGTTTTATATAAGTACACTTTTAAAACTTTATTTATAAAATAAATGTTTATAAAAAAATTTATTCAATTTTCTCCAGCTTGGCCACACAAAATTTTTTTTCTCAAAATTTCTTTTCCACAAACATCTTACAGTTTTCTTTTATACATATAGATTTTGGCCTATGTTCACCTCTTTCTATTCTGAAATGACCAGCCTCACTTTAGGATGATGTTATTTTCTTTTTCCTCATCAATTGCATCTCAATTCCTCTTATCTTCTCTTACCAAAACCACATTCCTTTCCTTCCATTCTGGCCTTTTTAAAAACAGTATGTTCTTGGAAGCATTCGTAATTGGGAAGCATTGTTGTTCTATACTTATAGGTTGAAAGTTTTTGAGTTTCAGCAGTTGTAGTTCATTGAAAGTAAAAAAGTGCAGTGTGGGTGTGCCTGGGAGGGAGTTTTACCAAGCATTCTTACTAAATAATGTTCAGTCAATCAAATGTTATTGTAATCTTCAAATTCTCTTGGGAAATAAATTGTCAGATTCCACTTAAAGATTATATTCTGTTTGAATATGTAATTTAAGAGTGAAATGTGACATTAGGCTCTACAGATAATAATTATAAGGAAATTAAAAATAGTAGACCTTTGTAATGTTTGTGGGGAAAAGTGTTAATATATTGAGTACCATTTTTTTTTTAATTACTTCATAGTGAAAGCTAACTAAAACCCCATGCATTTATTGCTTTGAAACTGATCAAGCCTGAAATAAACCTTTCAATTTGTGTTGAGATACAAGTAGACTGTTTTTTTCTTTCATTGTTTAATCAGAACTGAAAAGCACCTGAGATGTCACCTATAATAAACTACCTTCCTTTTAGGTAAAAAAACTGATGCTCAACAGACATAATATTTGGGTAGGTTTAGGATTAGAATTCTGATCCCCTTATTCCTAGGCTTCTGGTCTTGACACTATTACATACCACTTATTTAGGGAGAGTAATTTTTTTTTTTTAAAGTTTTATTTTTTAGGGGCCTCCCTGGTGGTGCAGTGGGTTGAGGGCCGCACTGTGAAGCATCCACGACACAGTAGTGCGGAGTTCAATCCCCAAATGAGGGGACCTACTTGGCGAAGCAGACCTCCTGCCTCGCACTGCTCCCCTCAGCAGTGTATTTCAGTCGATCTTCCTGTTCTGCTCCCCACTCTGTCTCTGGTGAATCCTCTCACCTCCCGCGACTCTGTCCTGTACCCTAGCTCTTGTATGCATAAATAAATAAATCTTTAAACAGTTTTATTTTTTATGCATACAAGAGCTGTGGTATAGGCCAGAGGTGTGGGGGGTGGGGGTGGGGAGACGAGAGAAGGAATTTAGCAGAGAGTGGGGAGCAGAACAGAGAGAGAGAGAGAGAGAGAGAGAGAGAGAGAGAGAGAATTCAGCAGAGAGAGCGTGGGGAGCAGGACAGGCAGAGAGAGAGTGTATTCAGCAGAGAGAAAGTGGGGAGCAGAACAGGCAGATCTACTGAAATATACTGCTGAGGGGAGCAGCAGGCAAGACTGGAGAGATCTGCTCTGCCACGTGGGTCAGCTCCCTGGCCAGGGGTAGAACTCATGCTGCAGTGGCTGGCGATAGCTTGATAGCACTGAGACTTTAACCTCTGTGCCACCAGGCACCAGGGAGGCCAGGAAGACTAGCCATTTCATTAGAAATGTCTTTTTTTTTTTTTGAGTAGCATATAGATTGCTTTAAAATAATATCAGCATTTTAATTCCTATGAAATGAAGGGATGTACTTTTTTAAAAGTTACATGCAGGGAAGATACTCTACATTTATTGTTATGGTACTTAAGGTTATGCAAAGCTGTAAAAGTGGTATTTATCCTATTCAAATTTGTCAAATAAGACTTAAAACTAACCAATAAAATTACAGATATTTTATTTTTGTTATTTCTGGCTGAAGGAATATTTGTACTTGAAAAGATGAGGTTTATAAACAAGTCCAAGTCCTCTAAAAATAAGATAGTTTTGATGGTTCTGATTTAAAAAATATGTTTTTTATTTTTAAAATCAGGTATAACTTTGGAACTTTCAAAACCATTTCAAAAGTGGAATTGGTGACACATACTGCTGTTTAACTTTCTACTTCATTAATAAGGTATGAAGATGCTTGTTTTATTGCATCCTAACAAACTGGTTGTGTTTGAAGAGAACCTTGCTATTATTTTAGGTTTAAAGATTAGTGGGGTGGGTCCACATGTTTGTTAAGCTATGCAGAGACACTTAGCTATTTGAGGTTAGTTATCTTTGTAGCAGGAGACTAATCACATGGTTATTTAAAGTAGATAAGACTTTTATTTACCTATCTTTCCAAGAGCAAACTTATTCTGACACATTTATCTTGATTCAGCTATTTAAATTGTAAGAAGTTAATGAAGGTTACAATTTTCAACTTACTTCTTTTCTTTGAAAGTGAAAAGAATTCTTATTAAATAAATTGTATAAAAAGTTGGCCAAAAGAATTAAGTAGTAGTTACTTAGTAGCTAACTGTGTGCTCACCATTATGTGTTGAGAAAGCGTAGGTGGAAGATAAGGGAAACTTTGGAAACAGCATGAAAAATTGTGTAAAGAAAGGTATTGTGAATAAAAAGGACTTATGCCCTTACCTGGGAAAACATGTTATTACTTTAGCCCCTACCTGATTGAGTCCTTATTTGCTGAGGTCATCTTTTTGTGTTTGTACCTGCTGAAATGAACTGTACTTAAACACATTTTAAAAAAATAAACTTTTTGAAAGTCATGTTGAGTGATTATGAATTTTAAAAAAATTAATGTTTTAAGTCAGATGCAAAGTATTTTATTTTATATTAAAGTTACCCTGTAACAGTATCACCAAAAAGTGGTTTTTTTTTTTTACATTCTTGGAATGTTGTATAGTTTTAATTTAATGTTTGAATAATGCGGACTCTTCCTTAATGTTTCAGAATTTACTATATTTGTTAAAAATAAAAAAGTTTCTGGAATAGATAGAAACAAAAGAAAGGGTCAGATAAAACCAAGCCAATAATAAACTGTAGAAATCTGACTGTAGAATTGAGGCTACCAGGGGGAAAAAGAGGGATATTGGAGAGGAAAATGAGGACAGGACACATATGCCATGTGGCAATGACTCTATCAGACACTTTACTAGAATTATTTTTATTTTTCACAATGTCCTGAAAAGCATGTAAGGGTAAACTAAGGTAAAGATCAGTTAACCAATCCATGGTGATGCAGCTAGCAGGAAGACAAGCAGCGGTCTTGTTACTTTTACAATCTGACAAGTCCTAGCCCACACATCAGAAGCAATCTGTGAAATCTGGGTTTGAAAAAAAAAAAAAGAGCAAAATACTGGACACAGAGACCTGTGACTTCAAGTGATTTGTATACATATTAAAGTTTGAGCAGTACTACGTTATAATACATCCATATGAAAATTATACTGGTTTCAAACTCTTTGCTAAGAATGATTCCTGTTTGATTCTAGCTTACATGTATTATCAACATTTTCTACAACAGGATGAGGGAAGACCTTGAATTAGTGTTTCCGTAACTTCAGATTGCTCTCCTGCTTCTTATTTGATTCATATCCTATTTAATCCAGAGGAACAATTAACTAATTATGTCTGTGGACAATTGGTTCAAGTCTCATCATTCCAAGTACAGTTTTTGGTTATTTTTTTAAAGACTTTCCTCTTGAACTACACCAGATTTATCCTTGGCTTCACTCTGGATAAGCATTTCTCAGTTAAAGAGGAAAATGGTAAAAAAAAATTAGCATTTTGTAAGGAAAGGTGAAATCCTTTGGAATACTTGTTTTCGATGGTTAGCAAGGAACTACAGATTTGTATAAATTCATCTCCTTAGCAATTTCATGTTGTGACTATAATTATTATATAACAGGGGCAATGATAAGTAAGAGGATAAGCAAGGCAAACTTAGTAGAACATCATGTCCCTAGAAATATAATGCAAGACTCAAAGTTTTCTAATAGCCACATTAAAAAAAGTGAAAATTCTTAATATAGTCTAACAACTAAAGTATTTCAACAGTAATCAATATAAAAGTATTACCGATATATTTTATACACTTTTTGAATTATTAACTATGATACATTTTATATTTACAGTGTCACAATTTGGATGCTAAATTTTCAACATTTAAAAGGTGAAATATAGCCTAAAGAAAAACTAATGGAAAAATATTTTATGTTGCTTTGTTTTACATTTTAAACCAATTGAAATTAAGCAAAATAAAAAATTCAGCTGTTTGGGTCAGTCACATTAGTCACATTGCAGTATCACATGATATTGGGTTGAGTTTCTGATGTGATTTAAGACCTATATTATTGATCACCATCCTAATATGATCACTAAATGCCACTGGAGGTTGTAGTCTATTAGTACAAATATTGTAAAGACACTGCAGAGGGAATAAAAGCTATTTAGGTCATAAAATGCTTATAAATTTTTCCTCTCCGATTAATTCGCAGATGGAATTAATTGTGAATTGTCTCTTATTAGTGAGTCAGAACGAGTTTCCAGACTCTTTAACTCCACAAAATTGTAAGGTTAGGGTCAGGAGTTGGGATCATTCCCTGTTTCCCCCCTGTGCCTTTTAATGTTTGTTTCATATCACTGCATATGTTTCAGGAAAGTGAGGTCTCTTAACACGTGAGGTGGCTAACTGGATAGTCTGAGCAGGTCAGTTTGGCCCAGAGGTTTTAAAACTTCACACGTGTACCTGGATCACCTGTTTACTTGCCAGAGATAGCAGATGTCCTGGCCTCACCCTTTAGATCCTGATTGACAAAGTTTGCAGTGAACCGCGGACACTTCCATATTATATAAGCTCTTCCTCAGAACGTTTGCGGATCACTGAACTCAGCAATTGACTTCAAGGCTGAGGGTTCGAATTTAGCGTGTCTCGCGGCAGCTGCGATATTCTCAGAGCTTGGATTTCCAGGCAGTTGCTGCTTTTCTTCCGCAGATGGGTTTTGCAGGCTGTTAATCCCAGTCCCTGTAGATTGTTCTGACAGCGTTCCAGTCCCAGGTCCTTGTTAATAAAGCGACTGGAGCTTGCCAAGGTAGACCGGGGACATGTGACAGCTAAACTGATTGCCAATCGGGCGGCCATTTTTAGGGCGGGCATCTAACCTCCTGCCCCGTAAGCCCAAAGTGGCTGGAAACGCGGTTACCAGGACTCAAGATGGCCACCGCGCCCGCTAGCCGGCCCGCTAGCCCGCGCGCCAGCCTGCCAGCACAAGATGCGCGGGCGGCTCGCGGCGGCCCGCAACGCCCGGGGCTGGGCCTTGGCCGCGGGCCAAGGGCGGAACGTCCGCCTCCTCTGCGCGCCGCCAATCAGTGCGCGGGACAGGCCCGGCGGGGCCGCCCGCGCGCGGGGTGTGTGAGGACGCGCTGCTCGTCGCTGAGTGCCTGAGCTGAGGAGCAGTTGCCGTGGTACCTGCTGCTGCCGGTGAGGTCGCAGAGCATCGGACGCGGGTGCTGTCGCGTGGGGCACGGAGGTGAAGCCATGACGTCGGTCAGGTAATCAGAGAGGGCGGCCGCTAAGACTGCTTGCTGGCTGGGCGTTAGCCTCAGATCGCCTGAGATTGTCGCCCCGTCCCTTGGGAGGTCTCAGTGCCACTGGTCCCTCTCATGTGGGAGGTTTTCTTTGCACTTTTCGTTTGGCCATTTCTGCGTTCCTCCGAAGTTTTTGGGTCTGTGGCACATGGCCGAGCCTTGTAAAGAGCTGCCCCGCTGAGGTAATCCTCGCCCAGATTCCAGGGTTTGAAGCTTTCTTATGTGTGCAGTGGAATTCTCATGGAAAAAAAATGCAGCTACCTTTTCCTCCAGGGGTGACAGGGCCTGAGGAAGTGTGACGTGCACCGTGGGTTTCCATGCCTGCATGTCATGCTTTCTGACCGAACTTCCTTGGTGGCCTTGAGCAACCTACAGAGTTGTCCTTTCTCGGATGCAGGTAGATTGCTCCCAAATTGTGAAATTGTGTGTCCCGAAACTGTTTGCTTTGAACTGGAATTAGGACTCGATCCCAGTAACACCATCTGCTTACCTACTCTTTAGCTGAGTCACAAGTGAAATGAGTTTTGTGAATTAGTAGCCCCATATTGAAAACAATAAATAAGTGACTCTTCCCAATTACTCTTCTAGAGTTTTTAAGATTTTTTTCTTTCTTGTTAATGGAGACTGGCTAAAGAACTTGTCCACTTTTTGCTAGAATATCCTTGGCTGAATGTTTAACTTATGCTGACCAACTATTTATAAAAAGAGAAATTGCCTTATTTATCTACTGTTCTGACCTGCCAATTTTAAAGTAGACCTTGGTCTTCGTTATCCCAGAGAAAAGGAGGCTCCAGCACAAATGTTAAGAAAGTAAAGCAGTTAAATTTTTGGTATGTGAACTCATAGTCTAAGACCTGGTGATTTAAGCATTTCTCAATGGTAATTTGGATTACACAATATTTAAACATGACTTGAGACTGTAGCCCTCAGGTAAGAAGGTAAGATGCAGCTAAACCAGACCTGAATATAATTCCTCTTAAATTGCATAACTCTACTAACTTAAGAATACTTACTCTTTATGCATAAGGAGAAATTCAGGTGCTGAAACTTGGAGACCAATATGGAAAAGTTTCACAGAAAATTGTTTGGAGTTATAAGCCTTTCTTAAAATATTTTTATTTATTTATTTATGCATACAAGAGCTGGGGTATAGTCCAGAAGTGTGGGGGTAGGGGTGAGAGGATTCAGCAGAGACAGAGTGGGGACCAGAACAGGCAGATTGACTGAAATATACTGCTGAGGGGAGCAGCTGGCGAAACAGGTGAGGTCTGCTTTGCCATGTGGGTCAGCTCACTGGCCAGGTATGGAACTCATGCCACAGTGTCTGAGACTTATGGCTGAGACATGCCATAAGTGCTGAGACTTAACGCCTTGTACCACCAGGGAGGCGCAAGCCTCTTTTTCAAAGTGAACATTTTTTAGTGTGAATTAGAGTCATACTAAATGAATCCTTTCTGTCCCTACTCTTACTTCATTCCCATAACACAAACTGATGTTAATTAGGTGTGTGGATCAAATATTCTGTGTTAGGAATCAGTTCTTAGGTGAACTTAATCTTAATTCACCATAGTCTTCCTGGCTACTTTTCAGTGGAGAAACACCCAAATGTAAATCTTTTGCTGTTGCCAAGTGACAACATACATATTTTAATTTAGGAGTTAAACGGTTTTCAGAAGACTAATGGGTGGCACCAGGTTCATTTAACTTACTTTGTAAGGATAAATAGTAATACATTTATATTTATGCTTGTTTCTTCAAACATGAGTCTGCATTTTATGTGGTTTTGAATAACCACATAACAGTGATGCCACTCAAAAAAAGAATTCTAGACATTCTCTAGCTACCATGTATTATACCTGAGGAAACTGACCAAGCTGAGTGCTTTGTACATGATCAATTAGTGGCAGAGTAAGGGATGGAATTCAGATATCCACAGTCTAGTACTTTACATGATGTCTTTGTAGAAACAATATGCTAAGTAAGTTTCCTGAAAAAGTAGTTTGTATATATAGACAAAAAAATTACAAAGCATTATGAGAAACAACTTCAGTCACTCTTTTGCTTCCTTTTTTTTTTTTCCAGGGAACTTGGTAACTTAGACTTAGTAGGAGGGACACATTACTGAAATTGAAGCAACTCTATGTATGAAGCAACTCTGTGTATTGTCTATGTGACAATTTTAGATAAATTGGTAATCCTACAGAAAGCAACCAGTTCTCAGTGTGGAGTAAATATAATGAAATTGTCATATCGTTAGCTTTACAATTTGGATATCAGGTTTATTTCTATTTTGTGCCAGCCTAACAGTAGCCCCAAAGATGGATGTTATTGACACACTTTTATTGGTGAGGAGAGTGATCAAGGTCACAAATTATCAAAATTTGACTTTGTGCCCAATTTGCCTTTTTATATCATACTTAAAATAATTATTGCTTAATATAGTAATATGTTTCTCTTTGGAATGACTATGAAAAAATGTAGGATTGCAGTGTGCATGAGTGATCAACATTCTTGAACTCTAATTGATATTCTTTTTTGGAGTCACTGATCATCTTCTTTGCACATTTGTTTAATGAAATGTTCATTGATGGTGATACTAATATATTAATATATCCCATAGTGTTGTGCTGTTGGGTAGGTATGAGCCCCCTAGAGGGTAGTGTCATCTAAAAGAAATGTTTAAATCGTAAATGTTTAAACAGAAAACAGACTTACCTATCTATTTTTCTCATTTTATAGTTGGAGAAACAGAAACAAAGAGATATTGTAATTTCTTTAAGTTCATACAAGTAAAAGTTACATATAACTTGAATTAGAATGCACATCTCTAAATTCTTGGTTCAGTATACTTTCCAGAATAACATTCCATTATTCAGATTTTCTAAATAATTTAAGTCAAAAGAATTTTAAAAACTTAAGATGATCTTTGAGTAAATTTGGCTGGAGATACTGTCTGTTTGACTTATGTTTGTATCCTATATCATTACCAATGAAAAGTCTGAATGGATAGCTTTTAAAACCCATCAGTTTTGAAAAGATTTTTTTTTTAAAAGATTTTATTTATTTATGCATACAAGAGCTGGGGTACAGGCCAGAGTACAGGGAGGTGAGAGGATTCACCAGAGACAGCCAGGAACAGAACAGGCAGACTGACTGAAACACTCTGCTGAGGGGAGCAGCAGGCGGGGCAGGAGAGGTCTGCTATGCCTTATGGGTCCCCTTCCTGGCCTGCAGTAGGGATCGAACTCCAGCGGCAGTGGCTGCAGTTTGCTTCATAGTGCGTTGCTTAACCCACTGTGCCACCAGGGAGGTCCAAAACCTATCAGTTTTAAAGAACGACTTTCATCCTTTGTTGTGTGTGTTGATTCCAACTGGTTCTTCATTTAGGAAATGATGGAACATATTTGATAGTGATGCTTTTGCTATTTTTTTTTTTATCAGTTCATTTGGAAAGTTGATACCTGAATTAATTCAGAATGCAGAGGAAAATGTAGACTGTCACATCTAAAATAGAATCTTAGAGAGCATTTTACTCTTTCTCTTCTGGTCTATGATGCCCAAAGTGAGGTTATTCCTTCTTAGGCAATGTAGCTCTTAAGATAAAAATTAGATCTTCTGATTCTTCCTTTATGAAAATTTTACTGAGCAACAGGATTTCAAAATACCTCTATGAATATTACTTTGTTTTCCTCACATTACATCTTGTCTGGTTTTGAGCACTGCTTACAGCTTGCGTTTGTGCCAGGAAAAGCTGGGAAAATTAGGTGGGGAGACAGGGAGAGTGCTTTCTATAGAGCTGAGGAGCCTTATTCTTTAGCTTTCTTGGCCAGGTCATATTTGGTCTGAGACTATTCTGGGACTCAACATGACTGTGCCCTACATGATGATTCTGGAACCACTTCTGTGGGTTAAGCCTACACTGGAAAATTTATGTGGGCTGTGGGTGGGGTCTGGGGATATTTTCTCCTAGCAGTCAAAACTTTTGAGGTGTGTCGGGTATGATTTGCCAAGCCACTCAGATGGAGAACATTCATAGGAAATTAAATCTGGCTAAGATTGAAACTGCTTTACTCTGTTGAGTTGGTTTCTTTGTGCCCTTTAAATAATTTTCAAACTAATTTCAGTACTTGTGTGTTACAAGAATTGTAAATTTCAGATTGCTACGTGGACATATGGGACTTCTTAAGAGGCAAATGAGCTTTTAAAATAAAATGAAATTATTTATGAAATATTTTGAAGACCTGAAACTGGAATCCTCTCACAAAACTGTGCAATGTTGTCTGCTGTTAATGCTCATATTTATAAATAGGTCATCTTTGTTTGAAAAAGCATACAAAGGCTTTCTAACTCCATATCTTTCCAGCTACGGTTTTGCTACATTAAGCAGAACTGACAAAGATAAAGGAAACCAAGATGATTGCCTAGAAGGTTTACATATTAACCCTTTCCTGTAATATTGATTTCATTCATGCCTCTTTATCTCTTCAGTTTTAAATTATTACTTAAAAGAGAGCTAATAAAGTATGAGTTCTTTTTGAACAGTAAAACTAGCTTATAAATAGGATGACCATGTATCCCAATTTGTCTAGGACACTACTATTATCCTGGTATAATATCTAATCTTTGTCTGTTCTCAAAATTGTTTATCATTTTTGGATAATAAATTGCCTATTCACTTACTTGCACACTGTAATCAGTTTGTGGTAGTAACTTCATGGTTGAAATGTTACTTAAAATAAGACTGAGATATTGGGATGTTAACCTATTTTGTCTAGATTTGGATATTGTTCATTGGTCAGACATTTTTTATTGTATTCAGAGACTTTTGAGTGCTTTTGAACAAGAAAACATGTGAAGATAGGGATCATTTATTTGTTATCTGACCTTTGGCAGGTTATGAGGCATTGCTGAGTCTCTTGTTTCTATTAAACAGAAGTGAGAGCAATACTTATCCTAGAGTTATGTGAGGCTTTAAAAGCAATAATGTAAAAATGCTTCATAAACTGTAAATAGTGATCTGTGTTATTTCACACCTGTGTCCCTGAAAATTGAATTTAAAATGAGTATTTTTTATCTACTTGAGGGGAACTTAGTAGTTAACAGAGTTTTTAGAAGTATTATAAAATGTATCAGGGAAATATTAATAGTTGGAGGTACACAAGATGTTGAGGTTTTGGGGGACCGGTTGAAATGTCAAGATATAATTTGTATGCTGAATAGAATGACCAATAGAAAGTGAAAAAATAGAAGATGCTGGGTGGAGGAAAGAGAAAATGTCCTTGAGTATGCAAGGAGGCATAGGATCTTCAGTACAAAGGAAAGGATTGGTTTTGCAATAGCCTAAGTAACACAAGTAATTCCATTGTCTTCACTTAAAAAATGCCAACAATATAAGTTACAAACAGTAAAGTCATAGATCTTTTTTTTTTTTTTTAAGATTCACTTATTTATGCATACAAGCACTGGGGTACAGGCCAGAGGTGTGGGGGGTGAGAGGATTCACCACAGAGAGCGGGGAGCAGAACAGGCAGATCAACAGAAGTACACTGCTGAGGGGAGCAGCGGGCACAGCAGGAGAGGTCTGCCACACCATGTGGGTCCCCCCCCCCCCCCAGCAGGCAGCAGGGATCGAACTCGTGCTGCAGTGGCTGCGATCTGCTTCGTAGTGCATTGCTTAACCCACTGCGCCACCAGGGGAGGCCCAGTAAAGTCATAGATCTTAATTAAAGCTCACTTAATTTGTGTAAACACCATCCAGGTCAAGATACAAACATGTTCATTTCAGAAAATTCCATCCTTCCTCTCTTCTGTTAGTTCCAGTGTCTGCAAATATTTTCTGAGAGGTATCATAGATTAGATCACTGATTGTGAAAGAGTTTGCCTGGCTTTCATCAATTGACTCAATTTTTAAAAAAATTTTCCCTAAATTTATTTATTTCCTTACATAGTTATTAATTTTTGTACTATAGTTGAGTTTTCCCCTTAGATGCAGTCCCCATAGATCCCCCCTCACCCATATCTGCAGTGAATCATCACTGAAGTGCCTGTGCTCATCCCTCCCCTGTTTTGATCCTTCTCCCTCCCCCTTCCCTGATGTATGTTTCAGATCTATGGTCAGCTTACAAGTTTTGTCTTTCTCTTGACCTTTTGTTTGGTTTCTCTATATTCTACGTGTAAGTGAAATCATCTTATATTTATCCTTTTACTTTTTAATTATTTCACTTAGCATAATTCCTTCCAACTACATCCATGCTGCCACAGATGATACAAGCAATCTTTTTTTAATCGCGGAGTAATATTCCATTGCCACACAATTTTTGAAAGCGCCAATAACTGGTTCACACAAGAGGGAAAAGGTAGTCACTGCCCTGTGTCTCATTCTTCTATTGAGGTTGAGACCCGTGGGGGTTCTGGTTTTATGCTGTTGATCAACAGGGTGGAGTTTCTGGGAAGAAGGGTATTGGTTGGCTGGGGTTTTATAAGCAGAGCATTGGCTGGACTTGGGTTTTTAGCAACAGGAAGGTAACAAACAAGGACTAGACTCCAGTTTATAACAGTTTTATTAACTCTAGAACTTGATATAAATGAGATCAACAGTTTATAACAGTTATGTTAACTCTAGAACTTGATATAAATGGGATCAACAGCAAGTAGTAATTGTGTCTGATTACATTTGTTCAATACTTGAGATTTATCCATTTTGATTTGTGTAATTGGTACTGTGTTTCTTTTCATTGCTGTTATTTAGAAATGGCAACAATTCTTCTGTTGATGGATTTTAGATTATTTCCACTTTTTGGTTAGTATAAATAAAACTGCTATAAATGTTCTTAATATAAGCCTTGTGTAGATTTGGGTAAATACTTAGGTGTGGAATTGCTGTGTTCAGGGCAAATGGGCATTTAACTTTAGAAACCACCAAACTTTTTTTTTAAATGGAAAATGGAACACATTCTACATTCCCACCAGTGGTGTTGTAAGTGTTCTAGTTGTTCCACATTCTTTGACAGTTTTGACATTTAATTTTAGCCATTCTGATGATTGTGTAGTTACATTTCATTGTATTTCTAAGTTCCAGTTCCTTGTTGGCTAATGATGTGATTATAGGCAACTTGTTTTCTTTTTTGAGCTGTTAGTTAAACTCTTTTACCTATATTTTGGTTGGGATGTCTTTTTGTTTTTGATTTATAGGAATTCACTTTATATTCTGGTTTTAAGTTATTTGGCAGATTTTACAAACACACAAAATATATATTTACATATGGAGCAAATATTTTCTCTAGTTCTGAACCATTTTTCCCATTTTCTTTGCCGTTGGGAGCAGAAGTTTTAAATTTTATGAAGTCAAATTCATTGATTTGTTTTATATTATTTTATTGATATTACCTCTTGTATTCTTTGAAATCTTTTCAAGTTTGTGAAACTATTTTCTCATTTTCTTCTAGAGGTTTTACAATTATAGCTTTCACATTTAGGTCTCCGATCCATCTTAAATTTAAAAAAAAAATATTTGCTGTGGTATAAGGATTCTAGTCAATGTGTTGGGGACCTCAACACTGGAGGGCCCTTGGTAGTTTTCGGGAAAAGAATTTCATGAAGCACCAGAATAAAGCCAGTATAAAAGTTTGTTAGGAAGCAATAGGATGGTGGGGAGTGTCAGTCTTAACTATGCATATCTTGCTATAATCACTCCTCCAGATTTAATTGGAGCTACCCTACCATTTCTATGTCCAGGGTTAACTGTAGTTAAAAGACTCTTCCAGGGCCTTTCTGGTGGCGCAGTGGGTTAAGCAACGCACTATGAAGCAAACCGCAGCAATGCAGCACGAGTTCGATCCCTGCTGCCTGCTGGGGGGGGGGGGACCCACATGGTGGGGCAGACCTCTCCTGCTGTGCCCGCTGCTCCCCTCAGCAGTGTACTTCAGTTGATCTGGCTGTTCTGCTCCCTGCTCTCTGTGGTGAATCCTCTCACCCTCCCACACCTCTGGCCTGTACCCCAGTGCTTGTATGCATAAATAAACAAATCTTAAAAAAAAAAAAAAAGACTCTTCCAGGCTGCCCAGACCTGCTAGATCTTACTTGGTCCTTGAAACAAAATCATAACCCCAGCCGGACTGAGGCACTGCAGAAATGTCACTTTTGCTCCTTTGTTGGAGTGTATGAAAGTCCTTTTCTATGCCTAACAGATTTATCAGATAGATGTAAATCTTTTCTTAGACTCACTATTCTGATCCAGTGATCTATTTACATAGTTATGCCACTATCACATACTCCTAATTATTGTAGTTTTGTAAAATAGATATTGTTTATTTAAATTGTTGATAGTATTAAGTAGTGAAGCTGTCTGGGTCTGGAATTATTTTGGGGAGATGCATTTAGAAGGTTTTAAATTACAAATTCAGTTTCTTTCACTGCTATATGATTATTCAGAATTTTTAGTTTTCCTTGACCTAGTTTTGGGAAGTTGAATTTTTAAAGAAATTTATGCAAACTTGTTGAGTTCTTACAAAGTTTCTCAGAATAATATCCTGTTCTTGTCTGTAGGAACTATTTTTTTTATCTCCTTTTTAGTTCCTGATATTATTATCAAAAAATTTTTTGAATGCTTTGGATCACTCTTGCTAGGGTTTATCAATTAGATTAATTAAAAAAAACCCTCAGATTTTGATTTTGTTGAATTTTTATTTTGGTATTGTGTTTTCTGTTATATTTTTGCTCTCATTTTTTTCATTTCCTTGCTTCTCTCTAGAACTAACTTACTCTTTTTTATGGTCTTACTGAGTTAGCTGTTAAGAACATTGATCTTATTTTTTTTACGCCTTTTTAAAATTGAAGTAACACTGATATATAAACATTGCTTAAGTTTCAGCTGTACAGCTTTGTACTTCAGCCCTGGCATATATACTCTGTTATGATCACCACCAAGAATCTAGTTTTTAATCTCTCAACATATCTCTTTATCTGTTTATGCATACAAGAGCTGGGGTGTAGACCAGAGGCTGGGGGGTGGTTAGAGGATTCACCAGAAACAGCAGGGAGCAGAACAGGCAGATCTACTGAAATACACAACTGAGGGGAAGCAGTGGGAGAGACAGGAGAGGTCTGTGCCCTGTGGGTCAGATCCCTGGCCTTGGATTGAATTCTTGCTGCAGTGCCTGCTGATAGCTTCATAGTGCTGCGACTTAACCCCATGTGCCACCAGGGAGGTCTGAATTTTTGTTATTTTTACAAATTGATTTCAATTTAAGTCCATGTTTTTCAGAGAGCATATTATATACATATTAAACACATATCTTAGTGTATTTACGTACATTTATATACAGTATAGGAGGTACAAAATATATCTGTACAGAGAATGTATTATTATGTTATTCCTTTACTATTTACTGGCATCAGTTTTATGGGCTATTTTGATGAATATTAACATATTTGATGTGTTTTGAAGTGTTTATTTTGGCTCAGCAATATTTTGAGGGTTTAGTATGTTTTGCATATTCTACAAATTCCAATTTTGTTAAAGGTTTTTCGTTTTTTTTTCACCTACCTAATACTAAAATTATTAATATTGAGATCTAGTTCTGTCATAAACCCTATCATTTTAAACTGTTTAGCTTAGTGGGTTTTCTTATATTCACAAGGGGCTGTTAGTAGCAGACTGAGGGGAACCTGAATCCCCAAATTTGCATGCTCTAAAGGGATTCTGCCATCTACCACATAAAGACAAAGTATACTCATGAAGGAAGTTTAATATATTAGTGTGCATGGAGAGGGAAGAAGAGATAGGATATATTAATAATTTCCCAATGAAACTGTTATAGGGCAACCCTAATAGAAAATGTTTTTTTTTTTTTTACTGGGTTTTTTTATCCACGCGCTTAGAAGACTTTTATAATAAGTTTTAATTTTAGGTACACATGACAAAAGTTATTAACAGGTTTTATTTTATGAAAGAAGGGGAATAAAATAGTAATAATACCAAGGGAAAGAGAGGGATACAAATTTGTAAATATTTTACTAGATTTTTTTAAGTAATGGCGCATTGAGAGCTGAGTTTGAGTTAAGTGAGATGGCTCCAAAGGAAGGAAGATGGCTTTTAAGGAAGTGAGAGCCCAAGGCTCACTTTTGGTTTTATAGCCAGCCTGGCTGCTTAACTTTACCCTTAGGTCCCAGTGATCCACTCTTCGATAATTATTTTATTGGATTTGTGGTTTTGGAACACTGGTGGTCTGGAGTGGGGGTTGGAGTCCACAAACTCATTTATGTAATTTATTTAGGATTATCTTTTTCCCTAACAAAATGACCAAAGTTATCCATCCCATTGGGGTAAATGCCTAACCAAACAGGATTGGACCAAAGTGGGCCTTCTGAAGCTTGAAAGATTGCCACAAGTCTAAGGCACCTTCTGACAGGGAACCATGGGACAGGGACAGAAGGGGCCAGGAAAATCTAGGACAAAAGGAACAAAATCAAAGTACAAAACAAAGTAATGACTGCCATTGTTATTCTCCCCATGGGTTTCTCATCCACATTTCTTCCAAGTGTCTCTACATGTCTAGATTCCATGAGTCTTCTTCAAATCCTTCGTGCAAGTCCAAAGCTGAGAAGCAAATGTACCATCCTTCCTCACATGTCTGCTCTGTTCCACTTGTCTCCTTCAGGTTCCCTTCTGGGTATCCCACTTGTCTCCTTCAGGTGCCCCTTGGGTGTCATCTAGCAGCTCAGCTCTGTTCCTCTTTTAGTTGAGGCAGAGAACTTGAAACATGCCCTTTTAATGGAGATTATACTATTATAATACAACTGTTAACACTGTTTAATTGTAGAACATTTTTATCACCCCAAAATGAAAACAATTCATTTCTCCTACCCACTCCCTGGCAATTATCTACTGTCTGTCTATATGAATTTGCCATACTCTGGGAATTTAATAAACGGCTTTTGTGTCTGACTTATTTCACTGAGTATAATGTTTTAAATTTCACCTATGTTGCTGCATGTTTCAGTATTTCATTCTGTCTTATGATTAAATATTTTATTTTGTATATTTACATAACACATTTACCTCATTTGCTTGTACAGTTGATAAGATATTTTTATTTCTACTATTTGGCTATCATGAATAATGTTGTTAGAAACATTCACATACAAGTTTTTGTGTTGTCACGTTTTCATTTCTCCTGGGTATACACTTAGGAATATAACTGTGGGTCATACAGTAATTTAGCATTTACTTTTTTGAGGTACTGCCAAACTTTTCCAGGCTGACTGCATCATTTTTACATTTCCAGCAGGATTGTATGAGACTTTTAATTTCTCCACAGTCCTTGCCTAATACTTACTGTTGTCTCTTAGTCTTTGCTGAGAGGCTCTGTGTGCTTGTTGAGGCATATCTTCAAACAGCCAGGCATGCAACTCTGTGATAGCCTTTACTTCCTGTTTGTGCAGAGTTCAGGCTTAGAGATGATAACTTAGAACTATTCCTGGTTTTTCTTAAGGATGCCTAAAGCCCTAAGCATATGTTTGTGGCCTTTTAGATTCTCAGGAATATTAATAACTTTTCAAGACCTCTTAGGGAAACCCTATTATCTCACTTTTACTTTTAAGTATTTTTATTTTTTTATTCATACAAGAACTGGGGTACAGGGTGAGAGGACCCACGAGACAGAGTGGGGAACAGAACAGGCAGACTGACTGAAACACACTGCTGAGGGTAGCAGTGGGCAAAGCAGGAGAGGTCTGCTGCACCATGTGGGGCCCCTCCCTGGCCGGCAGCAGGGATCGAACTCATGCTGCAGTGGCCTTGGTCTGCTTCATAGTGCGCTGCTCAACCCACCAGGGAGGCGGGTTTTTAAGTATTTTGGTTAGCTTAATTGCTCCAACTTCTTCAGACAGTTGCAGTGTGAAATTCAGCTGGTTGTTTTTGAAAAATGCTCATGGGGTAAGGCAGTTAGTGCTGGGTAAGCTCTGAGTCAGGTCAAATAGTAAGTCTTGGGAGTGCAGTTTATTAGGATACTGCCAGTTAAGCTCAAATAATAGTTGTTCTGTGCTTCCTAGTGGTGCAGGGGTTAAAAAGTCTCAGTGCTGTCAAGCTATCAAGGTATTGATGGCCTCTGCTCACTGTAGCATGAATTTGATCCATGGCCAGGGAGCTAACTCACATGATGCAACAGACCTTTCTTGTCTTACCTGGTATTTTTGTTGATTTTATGGAAGAAAGGATATTTAGGTCTTTATTCCGCAATTTCCAGTGATGTCACAGTAATTGTTTTTAGACATTTCTTTCTTAATCTCCTATTTTTTCTCTGAAAAAATTTTTTTTAAAGATTTATTTGTTTATGCATACAAGAGCTGGGATACAGGCCAGAGTCCAGGGAGGTGAGAGGATTCACTAGAGACAGAGCGGGGAGCAGAACAGGCAAATCAACTGAAATAAACTGCTGAGGAGATCAGTGAGCAAAGCAGGAGAGGTCTGCTGGGTCATGTGGTTCCCCTCCCCAACTTGTGGATCCAACTTGTGCTGCTGCTGCTGCTGCTGCTGCTGCTGCTGCTGCAGGATGCTTCACAGTGTAGTGCTCAACTTGCTGTGCCACCAGAGAGGCCCCTTTTGAAATACTTTTAAGATTCACAAGAAGTTGTAAAAATAGTATAGAGTTACTGTGCTAGTTACCCAGTGATAAATCTTACATAGTCATGTTACAAAAAAACCCAGGAGATTGATATAATATTTTTGCATACACTGTATTGTGTGACAGAGTTCTGATGTATTCGATGAAATGTAGATTTGTGTAACATTTGTGTGACATCTAGGGCACTAAACTGTTCTGTCACTACAGTGAAACTCCTTATGTTATTCCTTTGTGGTTATAGTCATCCCTCAGATTAACCCCTGGGGACTGCCAATTTGCTCTCCATCAATGTAATTTTGTCACTGTGGAAGTGTTACATAAATGAATCATGTGTGTACACACACATACCCCTAACATGTAGATGTAACACTTTTATTTTCACTTAGCAGTATGCCCTTGAGATCTGTCCAAGTTGTATCATAATTCATTATTATTGCTGAGTGTTAATCTACTATGAAATACACTGCTGAGGGGAACAGTGGGTACGGCAGGAGAGGTCTGTTGGGCCATGTGGGTCAGCTCCCTGGCTGGTGATTGAACTTATGTGGCAGTGGCTCAGATAGCACTGAGACTTCAACCCTTGTACTACTAAGGAGGCCCAATAGCTTTTATTTTTAATCCAGTGATGGTCTTTTATCTTGTAACTGAAGTGTTTGATCCATTTATATTTAATAAAATTTCCTATATTGTTGGTTTAAACATACCATTCTTTTGTTTTCTATTTATCCTTTATGTTTTGTCTTTTCTGCCCTTATTTCTTAATTTTAATGCCTCATATTCTCTGTTGGATTTTTATCTCTACCTAATTATATTATTTAGTGGATTACTCTGAGAAATGCAAAACTTATTTTTAACCTATCACAACCTAACATGAATTAGTGTTAGGGTGTAGGGTGTAGGCCAGTTTGGTATAAGAACCTTTAAAATCAAACTTTACTCTAGATCTAGCCCTAATCTATGGGAATATGAAAGCAGCAACATTATGTTAATAGAAAAAGTCAGAAACTAGAATTGCAAAATTACTCAGAGCCTGTGTGATTATTGTGTGTTAGCCTTCTTAAGTACAAATATAATTGAGATTAAAAAAATCTTGACCCTTTATGTCTAGCTAATTGAGATTAATTGATTGGCATAGAGTACAAAGTACTGAAATCAATTAAAAAGTTTATCAAATAACTTAAAAACTAAGGAGAGGGAGTGAATAAAATTTGAGAGTTTTTATTTTACCCAATTCCAGGAGCTGTCATTTTACTTTGTGAATCACATCCTTTGGAGTTGTGCACTGGACAGCTTGTGCAACTTTAAGGGAAGATTTTCTAAGAGCGGTCACATGAGAGAAAAGTTAAAAAGATGAAAGGGAGTTTGCTAGGCCAAGGAATTAGGGGAAGGACTTCACAGTCAATCTTTTTTAAGAGTAGTGAGATATTTCACAAGACAAAGAAGGGATGACTTCATGTTACAAAACCTTGCCTCTGGATCTATACCCTGCCTTAAGATGGATTTCTTTGATTAAAATACAAAAACAAACAAAAAAATCTCATTTCTGGAGATGTTCCTAATTTGCATTCTTTTATCTTAACAGTTTCTCCTGAGGCCCATAGGGCCTTAGCTAATCGTAGTTCCCCATACCAAGGTGACATTGGAAAACACCCAACTCTGGAATCTTGGAAAAAGCCTACTTGACCCTTTTTCAAGAAACTTACATGTAATTGAAAGTCCAAAGAAACTATCCTCTTTGGGTAGAAGTTTCAGGTAAAGCTTAAGTGGGTCAACAATTTCATCAGTCTTTCAGTTTTTAAATTTTTTCGTTCTACTTTCAGTGAAATATTTTTTTGTATTTGTATTTATCACGTTATATGGCACAAAGGAGACGTGGACACCAGGATTAACAAAAAGCAGGATTAATGCACCAGTGCTGACTCAGCAGATTTGCATCCCAAGGTTGAGCTCCCTTGTGGGAAGTGAGAACTTATATACACTTACAGTTTCTACAAGGTTCCGGGTGGGTGTACATTGGCAGCTATACATGGTCAGATATGAAATGGCTACAGCCCAAGAGGTGAATCGTGTAGTTGCATACCAAAGAGTGAGTAAAAGGTCAGTAGTCATAAGACCCTTCAGGTCCATTCATCCTTACGGCCATACGTGGTCTAACATGAAGCAAGATTCATATCAGGGACTAAGTTGCATACTAGGGACTGAGCAAAAGTTTTTATTAAGATCTCCAGGCTGCTTATCTCAGGTCACCATGCTTCAGTCAGGAAGACAGATTTTCTGTATCTGAGTATGCCCAGAATAACCTTGAGTTTGTTCTGATTTGACTGGCTTACAGGTTACATGTCCAACTCTGAACTGATTGGTAAAATTGGGAGAATTCCATTCTATTTAAAGACTTAGTGTGGCTGTGCTCCAAGGTTAATAAACCAATCAGACCCCGACTCTCTAGGAAATGAGGTAGATCAGTTCCACCCAGGTCTCTTGAATAAGAACATTTTTAATAGAAAAAGAAAGATTTCAAAGATCCAAAGATGAGCTGTCAGTTCAAGACAAATGACCTTAATTGAATTATTATTTTTTTGGCAGTAACAAACTAGATAGTTTAATTATTATTTACCTGACATTATTTCATTAACAGTAAACAATAAAATAAAGCAGTAAACTTTGTCAAAGTTAAATTTTGTCTATGTATTATTCTTGATAAATAAGACACAGAAAATTACTTACTATTTTAAATTTGAGCAATTCAGTCTCAGCAGATCCTTGTTCTTTATGTAAATACATTCTTTTCCATATTCATTCAGGAAAAAAATTTGATAGATAAGACAAATATGTTTCAGAATATGAATTTTAACATGGTTACTGTGATTCTGTGTGCTCATCTTTTCCCCACACCTTCTTGACCATAGAAATTATTGTCCCAGAGGAACATGTTTTAAATTTTCAGATGGAGTATGAGAATCTATTTTGGGAATATAGGAGATGTGCAAAGGATTGACTTCTTAAAAAGCAGTGTTACAGTTATATTCATTAAAACCAAGAGGAAGCCAGTGGAGGTAAAGGGATTAACACAGAAGCAGGAGGATGCTTTTTTGTAGTGGTGGAAATGTTCTGTATTTTGATGACTGGATACATATAACTGGACACTTAATAAAGGGTGAATAAAAAAAAAACAGCCAAGCGACTCAGTAACTGTTACCATGATTTAAAAAAGTAAGTTCTAAGAGTTTTTATTGTTTGTATAGCATTGCATAAATTCAGGCAAAGAATCCCCTAATGAAATGATGGTCAAGTTTTACCTTACCTATACGATCTGTATGATACTTCATCCTCTAAGCGCTTTAAGTGCAAAGAATCCCCTAAACACTTTAAGTGCAACGAATCTCCAAATGAAATGATGGTCAAGTTTTACCTTACCTATACGATCTGTATGATACTTCATCCTCTAAGCACTGTTTTTGTTAGCCTTTAATATTACAAATGCAAATGTTGAGTAAGTAAATGTATAATCTGTTAACCCTCCCTCATCAGTTTTCTTCAGATAGAAGAGCAGACACATTTGTTTTGATAACTTATTCTGCTATGTGATTCAATCTTCTAAATCATATATTATAATGTTGACTGTACCTCAGTCTTTTAAACTCTAGTCCTATTGATATAACCGATAGTTTTTAAATGGTGAGGATGGAAACTGGCATAGAGGCAACTGAGAGATTTTCATCAAACTGGACACCAGTGGGAAATAACACCAAGGCAAATATTAACTGAATAAACTAGAAAAATGCCTTTCCTAGAGTCTGACCATGGTCTATTTCTTGCTGCCAGTTGGTTTCCTATTTAAGGCATCTTGTGGTGGAGTTCTGTCTTTCCCTCACATTGAGGGAAATATGAGCTGTATTACATTGACTTAGGAAGAACAGATTTTGAAGAAATCTTGTGATACTCACTGTGATGACCCCAGTACAGTCATTTAGTTTGTCAAGGATAGAGCTTGTGCCTGGGTTCCTACAGGACATGCTGTGTGGTCCTAATAACATTCTGCACTTGGGTTTCTTACTAACTGCAGACATCTATTATGTTTGTTGAGTATGGAAATTTGTAACATATCTTTTAAAACATTGAAGTTAATTTGCTTTAGTCACTTGCTGCTAAAGATTGTTGAATATTGTTTTAGAAAATCAAATTTTTAAAAGTTATTTTTTCTAAATGACTGTGCTACCTGTAAAATGTCTTAAATGTAGGGCATCTCTATTGGCACAGGGGTTACAGTTTCAGGACTATAAAGCTGTAGCCAACCACTGCAGCATGAGTTTGATCCCCTGCCAGGGAGCTAACCTATATGGGTGCAACAGACCTCTCTGTCTCGCCCACTGCCCTCCTCAACAGTGTATTTCTGTAGACCCACCTGTTCTGTTCCCCACTCTGTCTCTGGTAATTCCTCTCACCCCAACCCTACCCCCTGCACCTCTGGCCTGCACCACAGTTCTTGTATGCATAAATGAATAAAAATAAATCTTTAAAAAATGTCTTAAATGTAATAGAATTTTAATAACCAGTATATTATTTTTTAATTGAAATGCAGATAATTAAACTTGTGCATTTTACACATCAAATTATTTTCAGAAGTATTTCTAACTTGTGTTTGTATTTGGTTTGTGTATTTTTAGTGAAAATATTCTCTTTGGAATGGGAAACCCACTTCTTGACATTTCTGCTGTTGTGGATAAGGATTTCCTTGATAAGTAAGTATTAAATGATTCATGTATATAATGTGAAACTTTAAAGAATTGATGAAAACTTTAGACTTAAGTTTACAAATATCTTTAATTGGAGGAAAACTCAGGAAATGTATTTGTTAAAAAGCAAGTATACTCTCATTATTTGTTAAGTGATCATATTTTTCCCTGGGAAAACTTAGATATATTTGTTCATTCCTTCTTTTCCTAAAATGTACTTTTTATTCTTTGCAATGAGGAAGTATATATGATTTGTCTAATGTTTTAATTCCCAAATTGAAAAATTATGTGAACTACTTCTCTAATGTTACCATAATAGAAAAGAAAAAACAGACATGATTAGAGAGGATATTGAATATGAAAAACATAATTCAAAAATCACGTCTCCATATTTTCCTCTTAATAGTAATTTTTGAAGTTGCTGTGTTAGCTGAGAAATCAGTGTGTGCTTATCTGTTCATAATTTTAACTATTTTACTTGTGTACACATTTTTGTCTGGACATATTTTCATTTCTTTTGGGTATGTATATTGGAGTAGAATTTCTAGGTCCTATAGAAAATTCTGGGCTTAACTTTTTGAGGAACCACCTAGTTGTTTTCTTTACTGGTTCCATCATTTTCTACTCCTACTGGCAATGTGTGAAGGCTCTATTTTCTCTACAACCTTGCCAAAACATGGTTCTTTTCCCTTCTTTTAACTATAACCAACCTAATAAGTATATTTCATTATGGTTTTGATTTACATTTTTCTAACAGCTAATGATGTTGAACATCTTTCATATGCTTATTTTCCATTTGGAAAAGTGACTCTTAATATTGTTTGCCCAATTTTTTTTTCTCCTACAAAGAACTTTTATTTTTCCCATTAGGAATGGTTTTCAATAAAATGTTATAGATAAGAAAACTGGAATGTTAGAGGTTTTATTCACCAATAAGAGAGATTTGTTTTGAAACAACAGTAATACTTATGTTAGACTTTGTGTTTACGATCCACAGTTATCACCAAAAGTAGCATAGTGTCTAGGTTGACAGTTGTCTACAGCATGAACACAGGGTTCTGGCACTCCAGGGTGTTTCGAGGGATACTTGAGGGCTTTAGTCACACAGGCCTAAAGTTAAAATACTGGTCAGCTACCTCAGAGATGTTTAACTTGAGACAAATTGTTTCATTTCTCATCTGTTGGCAAATGTAGCATTATTAGATTATGGCAAATAACAAATGGAGGCATTATTAACTATATAACAGAGAGTCAAAACTTGGCCCTGGTCAAAAAGGCAGGAACCTGCCTGTCTTGAAGGTAGTAAATTTAGATGAAGAAAAATTTTGATATACTTCTTTAAAGAAATCTGCTCTATTCACTTCTGTCTTTTAGATAAATACTTTGTAATTTTGCCTTACAGGTTTTGCTAGTTTTCTTTCATTCTATATATAAAAAAAGATTGTTTTCACTGTTTCTAAAAATAAAGCTAACAAATCAGAGCAAAGCATTATAACTTGCATTATCTTGTACAACCAGTTTGTCTGCATTTTTGAGGATATGATTCATGTTTAAAAAGTTAAATATTTTGGACAGAAGCATGTTAAAGCCATATTACATACCTCCCTGCTTTCTTGAATAGCATATAGGAAATACAATTTAAAGTATTTTTATGATCCATAATTCTCATTGTGAACTACTGTTGGATCATGCTTTATAAACAATTTTTGGGTACCTTGATGAAAATAAATTTCTTGATGAACTTATAGTAGAGAGGTAGATAAGAGAATTAAAAATTATAGAGCAACTTTATAATACTGTACTGATAAACCACAAGGTACTTCACAATGGAGCACCTAATTCAAAACAGGGATGTGTGCTTTGGGATAAGGTTTAAGGGAAGTCCCTCAAAGAGAGGTATTTTCTAAAGAATAAAGAGAAGTAGCCAACTAAAGAAGGAAGAGTGTAGAGAATTCTAGGAACTCAAAGGACTTAAATTTGGTATTATCATGGGCTGCAGATGGCAAAATTGCAAGAGATAACAATGGAGTGGTAGGCCAGATAATGAAGAATAGTGAATGCCAAGATTAAAAGTTTGACATTTATAATGAAGACTGTTGGGAGTTATTGGAGATTTTAAAGAGGAAACTTAGATGGTTAGATTCATATTTTGGAAGGATTGTTCTGGCAGGAATGTCAGTGATAGATATCAGGAAAATGAATGATAAAGAAGTAAATTAGGAGAATAGTTCAGGATTCCTGGTGATAAGGGTTCCAGTGACTCTTAAAGTATGGCAGTGGCCATGCCAATAAGAAGAAAAAGATAAATTCAGGAGTTAAGAATAAAATTGAATTCTGGGTCCCAGCAATTACAGAATATGCGATGTTGGACATATTTTCTACTGTAAAATCCTCAGTAAGGAACATATGAGATATTTTTTTTTCCTGTCATTGGATGAAAGTGAAAAAAGCTGTGATTCTAGAGCTAGCAATGTTTGCTATAAGCTTCACATTCACCCCAGGTTTCTTGGTAGGAACACTTTCTAAACTATAACATAGTTAACATCTAGTCACCATATAGTTACTAGTCTAGTTTATAGTTAACTAATCTAGTTAATATCTATCACCATATAGTTACCACATATTTTTTTCTTGTGATAAGAACTTTTAAAATTTATTCTTAACAACTTTTAAATATGTAATACAGTGTTGTTAACTAATTGCCATGGTGTACATTGTATAACTGTATATTGTGTCTTTTGATTCCCTTTACACATTTCACCTGCCCTCACCTCTACCTCTGTCTGGCTGCTACTCATCTGTTCTTTGTATACCAGAGCTTTTTTTTTTTTTTTTTTTAGTAAGAATTCACATATAAGTGAGATAACGCAATATTTATCTTTCTTTGTCTTATTTCACTTAGCATAATGCCTTTAAGGTCCATCCACATTTTCACAAATGGCAAGATTTCTTTTTTTTTGATTGAATAATATTCCTCTGTGTGTGTGTTTATATACAGAGTGTTCTTTAGCCACTGAAGGACACTTAGATTATTTTCATATATTGGTTATGTAAATAATGATGCAAAATAATGTAATTCTTAATGATAAAAGACTGAATGCTATCCCGTAAGGTCAGAAACAATTTAAGGATATTGGCTCTCACCACTTCAAAATATAAACACTAGCACTGTAGATTCTGATCAGTGCAGTCAGTCACAAAGAGATAAAGGACATCTAGACTGCAAAGGAAGAAATAAGCTTTTCATTTCTCACACACACTGGTATGTGATTTCAAGAATTACTGTGAAGCTGTGGTAATGAAAGCAATGATATGATTTTAAAGGAATTGTTAGCTTAGAAGAGCAAATCCAGAAGTAGACATGTAATGAACAACTGATTTTTGACAAAAGTGCAGCACAGTTGGTGGCTAAAGGATGATCTTTTCAACAGATCGTACTGGAGCAATTGAATATCCACATGCCTACAAATGAATTTGGGTTCATATTTTGCATCATATTCAAAATTAACTGATAGAACTATAATAAATGTCAAACCTAAAGCTATAAAATTTCTAGATGACAACACAGGGGAAAGTCTTTGTAACTGGTTTAATCCAAGATTTCTTGTATATGATACCAAAAACACATTCTGCAAAGAAAGAAAATGATAACTTGGACATCATAAAAATAAAAATTTATGTTGCTGGTAACACACTATTAGGAGAATGGAAGGACAAGCCATTGGCTAGGAAAACATCTTTATAAAAGTTCTATCTGATAAAGAATAGCAGTAATAATTTATAAAGAATTCTCAAAACTGAGTCAGAAAAGAAATAACCCAGTTAAAAATAGGAGCGAAAGATATGAACATTCACCAACAATGCATGGATGGCAAATATGTACATGAAGAGATACTTAGCCTCTTTAGTCATTAGGGAAATGTAAATTAAAACCACAAACACAATGCAGTACTCCAAACACTTGTTAGAGACAGAAGTTTCTAAACCGAGTGTAGTAAATGTTGAGCATGAGATAGAGGACTAAACTTCCTGCTCATGGGATGTAAAATGCTGCACTGAGTGTAACAGTTTCTTGAGAAGTTAAACATGCATTTATTTACTATTTGATCCATC
Source organism: Galemys pyrenaicus (assembly GCA_019455555.1). Taxonomy (NCBI): domain Eukaryota; kingdom Metazoa; phylum Chordata; class Mammalia; order Eulipotyphla; family Talpidae; genus Galemys; species Galemys pyrenaicus. Next base: position 1,862,686 of record JAGFMF010012072.1, on the reverse strand, counting down.
GTTCCATTTGTATGTATCTACTCAAGAGACGTGAAAGCATATGTCTGTACAGAACTTGCTTAGAAATGTTTGTGGTAATGTTTTTAGTGACTAAAACCTGGATGTTACTTAAGATTGTTATCTATCAATAGGCAAATCATAAGATAGAGCTTTTACCCAAACAGTGAAATAATAGTCAGAAATTAAAAAAAAAAAAAGGAATGGAGTATTAAATGGATGAAACTCAATACTTGTGTACTCATTTAAAGAAGCCAGGCAAAAATTACTACACTCTGTATTACATTTATTTATTTATTTTATTTATGCATACAAGAGCGGGGGTACAGGCCAGAGTCCAGGGAGATGAGAGGATTTACCAGAGACAGAGCGGGGAGCAAAACAGGCAGAGTGACTGAAATACACTGCTGAGGGGAGCAGTGGGCAAGGCAGGAGAGGTCTGCTGTGCCATGTGGGTCCCCTCCTTGGCCGGGGATCGAACACGCGCTGCTGTGCTGTGGATGCCTCATAGTGAGGCGCACAACTCACAGTGCCACCAGGGAAGCCCTGTATTACATTTATTTTTAAAGGTTTTTTTTTTTTTTCTTATTTATGAATAGAAGAACTGGGGTGTAGGTCAGAGGCATGAGGGGAAGGGGTGAGAGGACTTACCAGAGGTATAGTGGGGAACAGAACAGTCAGATCTATTGCAATATACTACAATGGGAACAGCGGGCAAGACAAGAGAGGTCTTGTCTATATTTAACTTATATTCAGTCCATGTTGTGTTGTACATATGAACTGCAATAAATGTTATCCAGAAACTGTTTGCTAGGTATTATTACAAATGAATTAAATATATATTTACCAATATCTTAAACCATGAAAATCAGTTGACTATCATGATAAAATATTTTTCTGATTTAAAAAATCATTTGATCTTGTCAATAAACATAGTTATCAATGTAAAATTTGTACTAGTTAAAAAAAACTACTACTGAAAGTTTTTTTTTTTCTTTTCTTTTCTTTCTTTCTTTTTTTTTTTTTTTGTTATGTGTAGAAGAATTGGGGTATAGGCCAGAGGTACAGGTGGTGAGTGGATTCACCAAAGACAAAGTGGTGAAGCAGAACAGGGAGATTTTTCTGAAATATACTGCTAAGGAGTCAAAACAGGAATAGGCTGCTTGCCATATGTGGGTTAGCTCCCTGACCAGTAATTGAACTCAGGCCATAGCTGTGATAGTGCTGAGACTTAACCCCTTGGGGGCCAGGATGGCCCTCTACTGCTGAATCTACCATTTGTGATAATATGAATGGCCCTTGTGAGAATTACACTAAGTGAAGTAAGTCAGAGAAAGACAAATACCATATGATCTTACTTTGAATGGGATTTTAAAAAAAATTATAGATATCAAGAACAGAATGGTGGCTGTGATGGGCAGGAAGAGAGTGAAATGGGTAAAGGTGGTCAAAAGGGTATAAACTTCTAGAAATAAAACAAGTCATAGATATGTAATGCACAGCATGGTAGTAACTACAGTTAATAATTGCATGTTTGAAGATACCAAGTGATTTCATTGATGCAAAGATCCTCAACAAAATACTAGCAAATAGAATTCAGCAATAAACATTAAAAAGATCATATATCGTGACCACATAGAATTTATTCCAGGGATATGAGAATGACTGAACATATGCAGATCCATCCATGTGGTTCATAAAACCAACAACATGAAAGATAAAAATTATGTGCTCATCTCAGTATATGCAGAAAGAGCATTTGATAAAATTCACTATCCATTTATAATAAAAATGCTAAATAAAGAGGGTACAGAAGGAACATACCTAAAAATAATAAAGGCCATATATGACATACCTATAATTAACAATATTATGTTCAGGGGGGAAAAACTGAAAACTTTTCTTCTAAGATCAGGAATAGGACAAGGATGTCCACTTGCACCTCTCTTTTTTACCATAGTATTTGATGCCCTGGTTTGAGCAGTTAAGCAAGAAAAAGAAATGAAAGGTATTCATAATAGAAAGGAAGAAATTAAACTCACTAGATACAGATGGCATAAGGCTATATATATAGAACCCCAAGGGCCACCAAAAAAATTGGTGGAAAAAATAAATGACTACAGTAAAATTGCAGGCTACAAAATTAATATAGTTAGATCAGTGGCATGCCTGCACAGCCAATAAACTAGCAGAAGCAGAAATGAGGAAAACAATAGCATTTATAATCACAGCAAAAACCCACTTAGAAATAAATTCAACCCAAGGCCTGCACGCTGAAAACTAACTATAAAACACTTTTAAAAGAAATAGAAGGCATAAATTGAAAGATATTCTGTGCTCATGGATCAGAAGAACTGAAATTGTCAAAATCAGTATTATGTTTTAAAAAACTAGGATATTATTCTTCTGGGCAGCAAGATAAAGATTAATAACTGTAAGTTATTTTAGTCATATTTCATAGTTGTTAACCTAACTGAAGTTCGGTAACATAGGTATTGTAAGGAAGAGTTTCATGAAAAGTACAAACTTAGGTGAAATTTACGAATCAAGAAATACACACATATAATCTGTATATTTTTTGATATATGTAAAAATGTGAGTAAGCTCACATATAGACATATATGTAATCAGGAATTTGACCTTGCCAAATTTTGTCTTGCAGTTTACTCTTGGCTTGTAGGAGGGAAATCTATAATATATGTACTAGAAGTTTCTTTTTGTTTAGACTTGCACTTGGCATAGTGTAATCAGTTATTTGAGTTAGGGTGGTGGGGCTTTTCCTTGCAGAAGGACTAATGGATGTTTTGCATTTGAAACCTTCCCAAGCACTGCCTCAGGTGTCTCTTGACTTTCACCAGTAACATTTACTTGTAATCTCTAACCATGAGTATGGTAGCTTTCAGTGAATTTTGTGTATTCTTCTAGTGAATTATTGAACCTGAGTGAAAGTGTTTTAGATCTTCCTGTATCTTCAAATCTTAGTTTGCTAATTCTAGGTTGAAGTACTGGCAAGAGTTAAGGAAGATGAAGAAAAAGGGTTTTGAGGATCTGATGGAACATTTACCTGGTTTGGAGCAGGGTGAAATCAGCTCAAGAGCGAAATGCCTTGGAAAAAGGGATTGCTTTGAAGCCTGTTTGAATTTAGTTTCCAGTTTGCCTGGAAAATAGATCAAAATGGATCTTGTAAGTTAGTTTTTGAAGACCTGCATATGAACTCTGGATTAGGAGAATGAAAACTTCATTTTGGTGATTTGATCAAAATCTGGCTGTGCTTACTTGCTTCTTACCTAAATGAACATTTTTTTCTGGCTTCCTGCCATTTTGTAAGAGGTGGTCCCCCAGGAAAGGTGGAAGTTCTAGAATCCCGGTTCTGCCCTAAGTGGGTAGAGCTGAGCAGGGATAAGGAGATGTTGAAGAGAGGAGAGAGGAACACAAAAGGAAGGGAGGAAGAAGGAAGCAAAATAAAAAGCAAGGAGGCTTTGAGGAGGTACGGAAAGCAAAAAAAACATGTAAAAAAACTACACTTGCTTTTTAGTCTTGAAATATTTAAAACAGATGTGGGTAAGAGACCTGTGGAGAGCTTAATAATGGCAGCTTTCATCTTAATTTTAATTTTGCTCTTTTCCTCCCAGATTTGTCTAGCTCTTTCTAACCCTTTTCTGTAAATCTCTACTAAAAGGTCCTTTAAACTTGTGGCAAACTTTTAGACCTTGCTTTGGGCCAATCCTATTTAGCTAAACTTTTACCCTCAGGAGATGGGTTACTTTAAATACTTAACTTAGTAACTATATTCTCTTTATCGTTTCTGTATTATACCCTAATTATATTAAAGTTCCTTTCCATTGAAAGTCTTATATGTTTATCTTAATATAACAAATAACAGAACCCATTTAGAGAGGGCAGGTTTGGGGCTTCTGGGGTGCTTCTCTCCCTACCCTGTAACAATTTCAGTTCTTATCTTGAGACTTAAAAATGTAGAAGGAAGCTTACAGGGAAAGAACAAAGAAGAAATGAAAGGGGAAGGAAGAGAAAATTGGGGAACAGCCAAAAATATTTTTTTATTACTCTATTAGGGCAAAGACTTATGGCCATTATATGTTGTACTTTATACAAAATTTACCACACTAAGAGTTGTTTTTATTCTGATTGCTTACTGGAGTGTGAGGTCCTTATAGACAAAAAAATGCTTGTTATTTCTCATTAGTGAGCTAAAGAAGGAAATAAAGTAACATTAACTGAGCTTCTACTGTATATGTACCACTTTGCTAACTCAGATATCAAATATACTGGTTTCAAAATTTTAATTTTTGTAAAAATGTTTTGATAATTCCTCACACTTAAGGTTAATTGTTAGATTTTTTTTCAGTTGTGTTACAGGGCAGGGAGAGGGGCACCCCAGAACCCCCAAACCTGACCTCTCTAAATGGGTTCTGCCATCCACTGCATCAAGTCAAACATATAAGGCCTTTAATGGAAAGAAACTTGAATACAATTAGGGTACAATACAGAAAGGACAAAGAATGTAGTTACTAAGCATCCAAAGTTACCCATCTCCTTGAGGATAAAAGTCCAGCCAAATAGAATTGGTCCAAAGCAAGGCCCAAAAGCCTGCCACACATCTAAAGGACCTTTCAGTAGAGACCCATAGAAAAGTTGTCAGAAAGAGTCAGGCAAATCCGGAAGCAAAATAAAAGCAAGATAAAAGCTGCCATTATTAAGCTCCCCATAGGTTAGAACATCTTTTCCAACCAGTCCAAGACCAAGAAGCAAGTGCAGTTTCTTCTCATGTCCCTCTGCTCCACATGTTTCCTCCAGGTCTCCTTGCTGCTCTCCCGCCTGCTTCTTTCTTCCTTCCTTCAGTCCTCTCCTATTTCCTCTCTCCAACATCTTCTTATCCCTGCTCAGCTCCACCCACTTAGGGCGGAACTGGGGATTCTGGAACTTCCCCTTTCCTGGGGACCACCCTGTTACAGTGTAGTTTTAATTAGAACTGATAAATCACTCTTTTGGTGAACTCTAAGTACCCTAATGGTTTCATACCTATTATCATCATCCATTTATAAACAATACATGTACAAGATCTTTTAACATTTGAAAATTTTATGTCCCTTTTTCACTCTAATTGTAAACTTCTTTTCCCTATCAGATTTCATCCTTATGTAATATGTTTTTATACATGAACTATTTTTGCATGTAATATATTATGCATACATTATGAAGGTAATACATTTTTATGCAGTAAAGGCTTTCATACATATTGATTACCCTATCATATGTCTGTAAAATATCCAAATGGATTTAAGAAAAATATATCTCCTATTTATTAAATTAGTACGTAGCTAGCAAAATGGCATAAATAAATCAAGATATTGTTAATAACTAAAGAGAAGAAAATAAAAACTCATTGGAAATGCATCTTTTCATGAGGTAGATGAAGCTAATCTTTAATTTCTCTTCATTTAGTCTAACCCTTTGTGGATAAGTAATATTACCATATTTTTTGTAACACAATGTGGGTGAGAGGGATACCATTCTTTTACAAAGTGGATTTATTAAGACATGGACCTTTAGCAATATAACTGTGCTTTTTGGATAGGGATCAGTTGTGTTGATGCTACAGTCAGATATTGATGAGGGAAATGTACTTTTATATTTATATGACTAGTGTAATTTTGTTTCTGTGTTACAGGTATTCTCTTAAACCAAATGACCAAATCTTGGCTGAAGACAAGCACAAGGAACTGTAAGTGCATTAAACTCTGTCTGTGGAGTAGATATATGTGAACAATCTAATTTTTAAAGTTATATAAAAAAAAATCAAGAAGTAATTAATGCTATGACCTTAAACCTCATAGAATTAGGGTAACTTATACTACATGAGGTTTTAACATAGGAAATAATTGCTTCTGAATGCAAATTAGAGTATGTAGTACTGCATTCTATCACCTAAACTGAAGGCATATTGGGAAATAAGTCATTTTGAAATGGGAAACTATTGTCCCATGAGCCTGCCCTGACATCACTGCATGTCAGCCTGGGCAGGAGGCAGGCTTTTCATTTTAATATTTGGAACCAGGATCATAAATGAACTAGTCAGGTTTGAATCAGTGAACAAATCAGATTCAAGCTCTCCAACTATCACTCAAGGGCTTGAACTAATGCAGATTGAAAATGGAAGTGAACTGATTGGTGGTAACTGGACTAATCAGATGCTTAGCTTGGAAAATGGTACAGGCTTGTAGATTGGGAACCCTTGAAGAGGTTATAAATCAGAGCAGGAACCAACTTCTTTCAGTCCGTAGCCAGCCATTCTACAAAAGAAGTCAGTCAGGAGCCAGCTCCTGAAGAAAGAAGCCTTCCACAGAATACCTATGTGGGTTTCAGCAGACCTCTGTAGACTTCTAGGCCTCTATAGACCTTCACAGAGACCTGGCATTGCCACTGTCTCCAGCCTGGCCTCTGACATTGCCTACAAGGAGTACCATCAACCTCATCCTGGTATCTCAAATTGCTGTTGGCTGTTGGTTCACACTAATAACTCACAAAGAGGTCTAGCACTGATATCTCTAACACTGGACCCTGGTAACTGGTGCTGATTAGCACTACTGATTGGTGATGGGCTGTCTAGCCACCTTTGGGAGCTTATCCACTACCTTTGGTTCTCCAGCAATGCCCCCTGGTGCTGTTGAGTCTGTTGTGGTACAGTTCAACATCCAGTGCTGTCCAGCCCAGCTTTTAAACTGTCTCTGTGGGTTGCTTCATTGTCACCTCAGTGACCTTACCTGTGAACACCTCCAGTTGCCCCTATGAATTGGACCCTGGTTGTACTGCTGACCAGTGTGCCACCAGTTCCAGGTCCTATTTGAGAAGACAGTGTCATCTGGTTTGAGTGGCCTTTGTTTGAAAATACTAGACACTAGAAACATTATCAGGTGTGAGACAGCTGTCCACTTGAGGCCTCAGAAGCCCTTTCCTTTTCCCAATCTCCTATTGAGTAAACCGGTTGTTAGACCCTGAAGCTGAGTGGTATTTTGCAACTGAGTGTCTGGCAAGAACCCACAGACAGTAACCTGTCTCCATCTTTGACACTGTTCCTTAGTACCATTCCTTGGCACTGTCCTTGGTACTGTCCTCTGTTTGTGCACCATTTTAAACAAAACATTTCTTTTTTTAAAAAACAACCTGATTTTTTTTAAAAAAAAGATTTAGTTATTTATGCATACAAAAGCAGGTGTACAGTCCAGAGGTGTTGGAGGTGAGAGGATTCACCAGAGACAGAGTGGGGAGCGGAACAGGCAGATAGACTGAACAGGCAGATAAACTGAACTGCTGAGGGGCGCAGCGGGCGAGGCAGGAGAGGTCTGCTGTGCCAAGTGGGTCCCCTCCCTGGCCAGGGATCGAACACGTGCTGCTATGCAGTGGATACTTCACAGTGCAGTGCTCAACCTGCTGCACCACCAGGGAGGCCCAACATTAAACTCTTAATCTCTAATTTTGGCCTCTTAATCCATTTACTTTTTCACTTTCAGGCCTAAATGGAGAAATGTTTTGTTTTCTTCTGTTGCTTTGTTCATAAGTAAGTGCCTAGCTTTTGTTAGTCATAAGGTAAAACATTTTAAATACAAAGTTTGAAATGTGAATAAGTCTTGTCCCTTTTTAAAGTTTTAATATTCTGAGGACTGAATTTATCAGATAAAAATACTGTATAGTGTATGTGATTCTGAGATTTCTTTATGTTATTTTTCTGCCCAGAGTAGTATTTAAAAGATTAGTACTGCCTCACAGAAACTGAGTTTTCAGTTGAAAATTACAGGTTTGGGAGTTTTAAAAATTCTTTATACTACCGTTTTAGTATCATGATTATCCTAAAAGGGGAGCTAAAAAAATTTTATGATTCTGTTTTCTAGGTAGTCTAGTTTTTTTTCATTGTGCAATGAGAAAATTCTGATAGTTTTAATTATGCAAATACCCAATGTCAGTTACTACAGTAGAAGGTTTTATCTATTTATAAATGTATTGGTGAATTTTATAAACTTCCTCGGGAGTTTCCCTTATCTTGGATGACACTACATAATGTTAGAGATTTTTTATTTTAACATCTAACTCATTTCCATCATGGTTTAGTTTAATGTGAATTTCATTTGTATTCATTTACATGGAGAACAATGTTTTTGAATAGAGTCTTCAAGACTATTATTTTCTTCTCAAGATTATGCAATGATTTTTTTCCTAAATACCTTTTGAGTTGCTTTAAAACGATCTTTGTCCTGAAGTTTTTCCAAGTTATGTTCTCTCTTCTGTCTTAATGAAGAGATTGTAGTGTTAACTATAAAATGGTAGAACCAATGTACACAGAGAGGTTTGCTTTAGAGTTATAACTTATGTATGCTAACCTTTCAATATTTTTACATTTGTTCTATCCTCATTTGATAATACTCTCCATACTTATTTCTCCAAGTTTATTGTCAAGAAATTTTATGCAGTTTTCTCTGTAAACTACATTTAGTTAGTAAGGGTAGTTGATTGTCATTGTACTGTTGGTTGGTTACTTGCTAGTATAGTTATGGTAACAGGGCTCTTTTGGTTTGGAGAAAGAAAGATTAGGTAGTCAACCTATAGGTTCTATTGGCCCTTGTAGATTATGACCCATATTAAAAATAGCAGAAAACTGCTTTTAGAGAATATATTCACGTCATTTAATATGTAACCCATATTAATACACTATTTAAATTTTTGTTTAGACTAATCTTTATTTTTTAGATTTTATTATGAAATACATAGTATATATTGACCCATAGTCCTACCATCTAGGTTTTATCATTTTCATTTTACTTTATTTCTTTATCACCTATTGATTCATTCTTCTAGCTATACTCTACTTTGCCTGTTTTTTCATTTATTTCAAAGTAAATTGTGGGCATTAGTATGTTTCCCTTTAGATATTTCAATATGCATGTCATCAGCTAAAAGTCAATATTTTAGTATTTTCTTCCTTTACATGTAAAGTTTTCATATGAGTGAATACAGATCTTAAATATGTATTTGACAAATCCATATGTATTTGTCATCCAAATAGCAATATTTATCAGAATGAAGAATATTACTACTACCCCAGGAAGTTCCTTTATAACTCTTTATAGTCAGTCTCTGCTCCTACTCGCTCAGGAATAATTGTTGCTAAGATTTCTTTAAAATCACAGATTGCTTTCCCTTTTCTAGAATTTCTTATAAATGTAATCATATGTATATCCTGTTTTATAAAATAATTTTTTACTCAGTATAATGTTTTTGAGATTCTTCTGTGTTGTTCTATGTATTAATTTCTTTTTATTGCTGATTAACATTCCATCGTTTATTCTGTTAGACTGGATTGTTTCCTTTCCAGTTTTTGCTACTATAAACAAAAGTACTATTCATTTTTTGCACAAGTCTTTGTGAGCATGTTTTCAGCTTCTCACAGATAATTACATAGGGGCAGATTTGCTGAATCAGTAGGGTAACTGCATATTTGGTTCTATAAGGAAGTACTAGATTTTTTTCTGAAGCCTTACCATTTTGCATTTCTACCAACAATATATGAGTTCTGATTATTCTGTGTTCTCACTCACAATTTTAACTGTTGTTCTCAATGTATAGTGGTATCTCATTGTGGTTTACTTTGCTTTTCCTGACTAATGATAATGAGTATTTTTATTTGCTTACTGGGTATTTCTCTTTTCTTTGAGGAAGTGTCTGTTTAAATCTTTTGCTGATGAAAAAATTGGGCTTTATCTTTTTATTGATGAACTGTTAGAGTTCTTTATGTATTTTGAATTCTTGTTTATGTCAGTTTATTGTCACTAATTTCTTTTGTCTAGATCATGGCTTACCTTTTTTTTTCTCTCTCCTCTCCTCCTCTTCCCCCCCTTCCCTCTTCTTCCCTCCTTTTCTTTCTTTTCCTTCTTCTCTCCTCCTCTCCTCTCTCTTCCCTTCTCATCTTTTCCCCTCCCCTCTCCTCCTTCCTTATGTTTATTTGGGTCTCTTTTCCTTACTAAGTAGTGTTTTATTGCCAACCAATATTTTTGCTTTTTCTTTTTTAATTGAGGTAATGATTTACATTATTGTTTGTATTTTGGAAGCCTGGAATCCTTTTTCTAGTGCTGTTACCATCAAGCTCCTGTCATCAAAGTACCCATAGTCCACCACCATAGTCTGTTGTGCTCCCGTCCCACTTTGTATTTATCCCTCCCTCTCTGAATATCTCAGTTCTGTATCTGCTTTCAAGAGCTAATTTTTGAGTTTGGCTTTATCTTGCCCTTTGTCTGTTTTCTTCATACTATATTCTACATGTAAGTGGCACCATCTGGTATTTGTCTTTCTCCTTTTGATTTATTTTGCTTAGCATACTCCCTTGTAGATTTGCTAATTGTGGATTTTCTTATTGGACTTATCTATCTTTCTAGAAGATAAAACTATTTTGTTTCCATGTATATTTGTTAACTTTATGAATATCTAAATTCTATTACCTTGAATTTATTTAGAAGAGACCATAAAGATTCAGATAAAGAAGGCTAGAAGTTAAATGGAGTTAAAAAATTCTGAGGCAAATATAAATAAATTCAGAAATATTTATGTTTCTTAACACAGAAGTAATTATCAGGATTTCCCCCCCCCCCCCAGTTTGCTGTACTATTTAACACATGGGTAAGGACTCTTTGAAAGAGATTCACATGTATTAGTTGACTTTTCAAAATAGTTGTCCAAAATAAAAGGTGAATTTTTACAAGCAATGTATGCTATTCTAGTATGTTTTCCCTTCTGATAGTGAATGAATTCTCTTTACTGGCTATTGTCAGAATTACCCCCTCAAATTTTATTTTATTATTTTTTAAAGATTTATTTATTTATGCATACAAGAGCTGGGGTACAGGGCAGAGTTCAGGGTGGTGAGAGGATTCACCAGAGACAGAGTGGGGAGCAGAACAGGCAGACTGACTGAAACACACAGCTGAGAGGAACAGTGGGCGAGGCAGGAGAGGTCTGCTGTGCCATGTGGGTCCCCTCCCTGGCCAGATGCAGGGATCAAACTCATGTTGCAGTGGCTGCGATTTGCTTCATAGTGCGTTGCTTAACCCACTGTGCCACCAGGGAGGCCCCTCCCTCAAATTTTAAAACGTTCTATTATAATGTGTTTAAGTTTTTTCTTTAATTATGATGAAAGGGGAGAAGTTAAGTGAGTTATCTAAGGGGTATGAAAAAAGAATAGTAGAGAGGGCACTCTTAGGCCTTAATTGGTGTAAAAAAAATTGTAATTTCTTAGAGAATGGTGCTCAATTTCCAAACCAGCAATGAAAATTTATAAGTATTTTAGTGGCATGTTTAAGAAAATGTTAAGAACAGTTAGAGACAGTCAGTAACATTTGATATGCATTACTATTAATGTGGTGTTAGCAAATCTTTGAGAACATCAAGAGTGTTCTCTAAGACTAGTATAAAAACTGATTGCCTGTAAAGCTAATAAATTTTGCTTATGACAAAATGTATTTGCTTAATACAAAAAGAAAATAAAACTGGCAAGTGAAAAGTCAAATTGAAAGAAAACATTCAGGATTAACAAGATAAAATGGTTTGTATTTTTAAAATATTCATAAATAAGTTACAGCATGTTAAACAGCATCAACATTTTTATAATCCCTTTATTAGAGGCCACTTAATTTCATATCTTTTATTTTTTAAATTTGTTTTATTTATGCATACAAGAACTGGGGTATAGGCCAGAGGTGCAGGGGCATGACAGGATTCACCAGAGATAGAGTGGGAAGCAGAAGAGGCAGACTCACTGAAACACACTGCTGAGGGGAGCAGGGGGCAAGGCAGGAGAGGTCTGTTGTGTCATGTGGGTTAGCTCCCTGGCTTGGGTCGAATTCATGCTGCTGTGGATTGATAGTGCTTTAACCCCTTGTGCTCCCAGAGAGGCTCTACTTCATATCTTTTAAATTATACATTAAATTATACAACTTTGATTCTGGAAATAAACCCAAGAGCTAATACCCATATTTTATAATGATTTGAATGAGATTCATAGTGATAAAGTGACTTACTAAGGTTCCACTATTTATTGGCAGTGCTGAGTCAGAATCCAGGTCTCCTGATTTCCCATTTAAATGCTTTTCCTATCACACCAAGTAGTTCCTTTTTATTCCTTTTTATTTATTTATTTATTTATTTATTAAGGATTTATTTATTTATACATACAAGAGCTGGGGTACAGACCAGAGTCTAGGTTGGTGAGAGGATTCACCAGAAACAGTGGGGACCAGAACAGGCAGACTGACTGAAACACTGCTGAGGGGAGCAGCCGGTGAAGCAGGAGAGGTCTGTTATGCCATGTAGTTCCCCTCCCTGGCTGGCGGCAGGGATGGAACTTGTGTTGCAGAGGCTGTAGTTTGCTTCATAGTGTGTTGCTTAACCCACTGCACCACCAGAGAGGCCCAGTTCCTTTTTTAATAAAAGGGATTGATTTCCCTTGCAAGACTCAGTAACTGTTCATAATGAACTCAATAGCTATATCAAAACTTAGTGAATGATTAGTTCATTGTGTAATATTATGGTGGTTTTAGAAATCACTTGAGATCTATAACCACTGTTGGGTTGAATGAGTTTGTTACAGGGCAACCCTAATATAAAATGCGTTTGCCTGACTGGGTCCTCACCTACGTGCTTGAAAGGTACTTATAATAAGCCCCAACTGCAGGCTCACATGACAAAGGCTAATAAAGGGTTTTATTTACAAAAGAAGGGAAAATAAAATAATGAAATAACACAGGGAGAAGAGAGAGATACAAATCCTTAAATGTCCTACCAGTTCCTCCGAGCTAGAACCCAACAGCAAGCTGAGAGCTGGCTCCAAACAAAGAGCCCCCAAGGCCCACATGTCTGGTTTTATACCCAGTGTGACTGCTTAACTCCACCCTCAGGTCACAGTGATCCACTCTTTGATGATCTTATAGGATTTGTGGTTCGGATATTGTTGTTCTGGAGTGGGGGTTGGAGTCCATAAACCTATTTGTGTAATCCTTTCAGGGCAACCTTGCCCCCTAACAAGTTGAGAATCAAATACTCTTGTATGCATGATTTCCAAGTGCAAGGCATTTCCATTCTTCGAATTAATTAGAGGGTATAATACCAAGCTTTTTGGCCAACTTGATTCTAAAAGCTTTTTGAGATAATAATGAAATAAGTTGAACTTATATTTGTAATTTAGTTTAATTATAGCACACATTTTACAGCCATACATTGTGCAGTATAAGTTTAAGATACTTTTTTCCGTTTTGCTTCTCATTACTTTGTACATTCAGAATCTTTATTATCAACACCTTTGTTACCACTAGAACACTTTTCTCCAGAACACATCAGTCTTCTAAGTATTTCATTTAATGTATGATACTTTAATTGGATATTTCACCCTAAGTTACAGATGTCTATACATAACCAAAAAAGTTTTTTAATTTGTTCTTTTTATATATGGTTACAATATTTGTAAGGTAATCATTTACCATGTTGCTTTATTCCCTTCTTCCCCCTCCCCTACCACCATAAGTTTCAGATATTTATTAATCAGTGTAAATCCCAACATAATACACTAACTTGATTTCATGCATTTAGAGGAGGAAATGTTTCCTGGTTAAGTAGAGAAAATTGCATGGGTGGCTTCTGGAAGACCATTTTAAGTAGCTTTATAGTGAAATTTTTCATTTAGAAGCATGGACCTTTTTTCAGTGTGCTGTCATCTACATTCATGGAGGAGAACTTGTATTGATCATTGGGACCTGGTTTGTCCCAGGGCTCTGGGTTAGTCTTTGTCTCAACTGGTAACTGTTTTGAACAAAGCCACACACATGGCATACAGTGCTGATCTAATCTCTCTAGCTTTAGTAAATATGAAAGGGGGATCAAGTTAGGATGCTTCTTGGCCTGACTGAGAATTTGGCAGAGCATGATTGCTGGAAAAGGCTTTGGGCCAGGAAGGAGCTAAGAACAAACCTAAAAGGCAGGACCTAAGTTTCCATACTGAATCTGTGTGGATGCCCCACAATGTTGCTTTTTAAATTAACATTAGAAAGCTCTTGAAAAAAATAAATTAGAGCCCCCACACATGAAGCATCCACAGCCACTGCAGCACGAGTTCAATCCCCAGCCAGGGAGGTGACCCACATGCTATAGCAGATATTTCCTGTCTTGCCCACTGCTCCCCTCAGCAGTGTATTTCAGTCAATCTGCCTGTTTTTCTACCCAATCTGTCTCTGGTGACCCTCTCACCTCCCGTGCCTCTGGCCTATACCCTAGCTCTTGTATGTATAAATAAATAAATCTTATAAAAAAAAGAATAAATTAATTTTAAAAAATTGAAAAGAAAAATAAAATGAAAAGGTCTTTCTACTGTAGCATTTACCATTAGTTGTTATTGTTACAGGGCAACCCTAATATAAAATGGGTTCCCTTCACTGGGTCCTCCACCCGTGCGCTTATAATGCCCCAACTGCAGGCACACACAAAAAAGGTTAATAAAGGGTTTTATTTACAAGGAAAGGGAAAAAAAATAGCACAGTGAATAACAAAAGTGGAAGAGAGGGATACAAATCCGTAAATATCCTACCAGATCTTCTAAGCAATGGCACGTTGAGAGCTGGCTCCGAGTCTAGAGAGATGGGTCCAAAGGAAGAGAGATGGCTCCCCAGGAAGAGAGCGAGCCCAAGGCTCACCTCTGGTTTTATAGCCAGCCTGGCTGCTTAACTCCACCCTCAGGTCCCAGTGATCCACTCTTCGATAATCATCTTACCGGATTTGTGGTTCTGGAACACTGGTGGTCTGGAGTGGGAGATGGAGTCCACACACCCATCTGTGTAATCCATTCAGGACTACCTTTCCCCCTAACATTATGAAGCTGTCCCTGCAGGAATAAGTACTAAATCTGTGTTAGAGATCTTTGTTCGTTTTACTAATATCATCAGGTGACTACTGTAGGAATCCCAAACTAGAATCAACTGAGTTTATTTCAGGCTTATATATAGAGAGAGATATATCTACATATTAGTTTTGAACTAATCCATGATGAGAGTTCAACCCTTTTTTAAAACTTTTTGACATTTGTCACTTTAAGTTTCTAAGAGTTCATAGTTTTTTGTCTGTTGTTTTACCCAGAGTATAGTGTTATATTTATGCATTAATGATAGATCAATGAAAAATGCATGTTATTAGTGGTAAAATATTAAAACCCTTACAGGATTAATCTTAAATTGCCATCTTCTGCTTTGAAGAAATGTATGTTGCCTAGGAATTAACTTAGGAGAAACTTAAGGTTCATAAAAATTTGCTATAGACTGTAATCTTGATGTATCAGTTAAGATTCATTTCCACTGTGAGTATTAAAAAGTATGAATTTAGGGCCTCCCTGTTGGCGCAGTGGGTTAAGCAACGCACTATGAAGCAGACCGCAGCCACTGCAGCACGAGTTCGATCCCTGCTGCTGGCTAGGGTGGGGACCCACATGGCACGCCAGACCTCTCCTGCTGTGCCCGCTGCTCCCCTCAGCAGTGTACTTCAGTTGATCTGCCTGTTCTGCTCCCTGCTCTGTCTCTGGTGGATTCTCTCACCCTCCACACCTCTGGCCTGTACCCCAGTGCTTGTATGCATAAATAAATAAATCTTTAAAAAAAAGTATGAATTTATTATAGGAATTAAACTATTGAATTTGGGGGAAAACTAGGGAAGGGAAAAGTACACAAAAGATCAGAAAAAAAGTCACCATCCACTCATTTCTCATTGATGAACTAGAGTTTTTAAGAAGCAGCTTGACAAGTCCAGGCATGAAATAAGTCAAACTTATCTATTAATTGTAAGAGGATAATGTATGTAGCTACCATTTCTGTGAGATTTCAGTGAAGTTTGGGCCTGGTGGGAGGGTGAGCTGGAGGTAGAGTGGGGAAAAGTAAGGGCAAATTGAAGTTCGTCTTGTACCTTTATGTCTATCTTTCATTACCCCAACCAAGAACTTATTTGGAGTGCACTGGCTCTTGTTTTTCTTGAACCCAGATTTTTTTACTTGTACACCGATTTCTCTGTGGCGAGTGCTAACCGAAACCATATAGGGTGGGAAATATTGTTCTGTTGAGACTGTAAACAGTGACCACAATTGGGTTAATCACATAATTGTCTGAATTGAAGGTGCATATTTGTTAAAATGATGATAATTCTACCTTATTAGGCTTAATGAGGATTAAATGAAGTTATATATGTGAAAAAGTTTTGAATAATGATGAACCATATACAGGTTAGTTGTGATAAATAGCTTTTTGTGAGTATGATAATGTTTGATAAAACTACTCTAATTGCTTCTGCTTTTAGAGATGCTGTCTCAAATGTCATTGTGGGTTTAGTGGTTTATTATTTTATTGTCTGTTAATCAAATGATCTCTCCAATTAGCTATTGCTCTTTTAGTCTATTCAGTAATTCCTCTGGGTATAGTGTATTAGTTTGTAGTATAAAATCTTCACAAAATAAGTAATGCTCTTCTTTGAGCTCTCTGATTTTCTGGGGAAGGGATAGTGGTGGTGAGAATAAGGTATTTCCTGAAACTTTATCTAGAACTTTGAAATCAAGGTGAAGTTCTTTAATCCTTTACTACCAATTACTTGACAGTTTTTCACTGAGTGATAATTTATGGGATGAGTATTCATTGGGGTCAACAAGGGACAGAGAGAAGAAACTGCTGGTAATGTGAAATTTTTTTCTACAATTTTTTTTGTCTACTAGGAACAGGAATATTTTGAAAATAAAGTAATGGCAGATAGCTGTCTGAAAAATAATGTAAGGGTTATGTCAAAACTATCTGTAGTCTCTAAATGATTGAGTCAGATTTTTGGAATGAAATGATACCTTTTAGTAGCTTCTAGCAACTAAGTCTTTGACAGCACTTTACTAACTGTAATTATTGATTTCTTTTTGGAAACTATTGAACAATTAAATAATATGTATTAAAGAACAAGGGAAGTGGGCATTAATTACTTTTGGTGTGTAATCCTCATAGCAATCCTAAGAAATAGTTGTTACAACCATTTCCATTTTATTGCAAGTGGAATTGGAGAAATTTTTTAACTTGTCTTAGTGTGAAATCATCTGGTATTTATTTTTCATTCTCCTTCTGACTTACTTAACTTAGGATATAACTATAATTCTTTGTATCTAAGTTGTATCTACTAGAATGTAATCAAATTTAACAGCAGGCTCCTTTAAAAAAACCAGATACTCCTGAGATACAATTAGGTTCTAATATCATTATTTCTTAAATATTGCCAACTTAAATTTTCTTATCAGAGAAAAAGCTTTTCTGTTATTTCTATAACTATTTCTTTTTAAAGTCAGTAGTTTTATATGCTATCTTTATTATGATGCCTTTTATTGTAAATAACAAACACAATGACTTTATACATAAGTAAAAAAATGTATTATTTAATGCAGTAAATCTGGAGGTGAGAGTTGGTTAGTTCAGTGATATCACCAGAGAACTCTGGGTCTTTGCATTTCTCTGCTTACCATCCTCGGTGTCATTTTGTGATGGTGCTCATGGTACAAATAGCTGTTGTAATTGCACAGGTCAGAAACAGTTGTCTATCTAGAGACTCACAGGAAAATCTTGTATTTCTTTTTTTTTAAGTGTAAGAAGTGCTCTAGAAAATACCTTAGCAGACTTCTCTTTAATTTTCATTGATTTCCATTGCAAACCATGCCCATTCCCAAAATACTGAGTAGCAAAGAAAATAGACTTATGGGCCTCCCTGGTGGTGCAGCGGGTTGAGTGCCGCACTGTGAAGTATCTGCGGCATAGCAACACAACTTCGATCCCCAGCCAGGGAGGGGGCCCACATGGGGTCACAGACCTCTCCTGCCTCGCCCACTGCTCCTCTCAGCTGTGTGTTTCAGTCCTTCTGCCTGTTCTGCTCCCCGCTCTGTCTCTGAATCCTCTCACCTCCCACACCTCTGGCCTATATACCAGCTCTAAACGCATAAATAAAATCTTTTTTTTTTTTTAAATAAAGAAAATAGACTTATAAGGATTGACTTACTCTTATCTATGTACTAAACAGCAAGGACCCCTAGGAACTGAACAAAATTTAGGAAATGAAAGGGAAAGTAGCTGTTGGTTTGGGAACTAAAAGTGCCTGACTCGCAATGTTCACATGACATGGCCTGTTGTATTTCCCTAGGAATACAGCAGCGAGGCCCTGACTTAGAAACTGCCTTAGAGAGATTTTTCTAAATCTATTTTTTTTTTGTTATAGGCTTTATTCCTTATAATTGTGCACAATAAATAAAATTTTAAAATAGAAACTTTAAACTCATTCCCTGACAGGAACCAGGATGAAATATGTGAAATTTGAGTGAATATATTTTACCGTGGAAGATTTGTGTTGTCCTCAGACTTTAAAGGGGATGTACACATTTATGTGTCCTCATGGGAAATACTGTTCCTTTTTGTGTTGACATAAATTCCAGTCACTTCTTTGATTTCACTCTCAACAGTCCAGCAGGGCACTTTTAGAAATAAAAATTACTATCTGAACCAGTGAAGATAGAAAAAAACATTTAAAAATATACTCAGTATATATAGTATAAGTTACTGCTTTGGTTAGTGCATTGACCTGAAGAAGAGATGCTGGGCCTCCCTGGTGGCGTAGCGGGTTGAGCACCACACTGTGGGGCCTCCATGACACAGCAGTGCCAGTTAGACCCCTGGCCAGGGAGGGGACCCACATGGCGTAGCAGACCTCTCCTGCCTCGCCTGCTGCTCTCCTCAGCAGTGTACTTCAGTCGATCTGCCTGTTCTGCTCCCCACTCTGTCTGGTGAATACTCTCACCAACCTAGACTCTGGTCTGTACCCCAGCTCTTGTATGCATTAATAAATAAATCTTAAAAACAAAAAAAGAGAAGAGATGCTGTATATGTTTAGGGGATTACAAGGGAAATTGATGACTTTTTTTTTTTAAAGATTTACTTATGCATACAAGAGCTGGGGTACGAGCCAGAGGCGCAGGAGGTGAGAAGATTTACCAAAGGCAGAGTGGGGAACAGAACAGGCAGATCTACTGAAATACACTGCTGAGGGGAGTAGCCCGCGAGGTAGAAAAGGTCTGCTGCGCCACGTGGGTCCCCTCCCTGGCCAGGGATCAACTCGCGCTTTTGTGCCGCAAGCACGGATGCTTCACAGTGCCTCGTTCAACAGCTGCACCACTAGGGAAGCCCCTGATGACATTTTATTGCCTCTGAAAATATCATTATAATACAGTTGTCCTTTCTCCTTCCCTCATATCTTCTTTTCTTTCTTCTCCTGAGGTTTAGAGTTTTAGTAGTTTGGGGAATTATATTCTAGGCTACTATAAATGATTACTAAGGTATTTGTTTTTGGGATTATTTTACTCAGTCACTTGTCAAAGGTATGATTAAGTCCTTTCCATAAAATTAAGAATATTACTTTCTATGCAAAGACGTGTGTGACCATTAGTGATAAACGAATGCAATGACTTTAGATTCATTCCCCTGTGAAGAAAGAATTAAAAAGGAGAATTGAATATTTGGAGAAAACAAATGGGCTATCATATGTTATTATTTATTAGATGTAAGCATGTTTCATATCAGTAGGTGATTGTGTAATTACTCTAATTTAGGTATCTTTGAATCAATTTGTAATAACCAAACTTTAAAGTACAACCCTTTTTTTTTAAAGATTTATTTATTTATGCATACAAGAGCTGGGGTACAGGCCAGAGGTGTGGGGGGGGGGGTGAGAGGATTCACCAGAGACAGAATGGGGAACAGAACAGGCAGACTGATTGAAACACACTGCTGAGGGGAGCAGTGGGCGAGGCAGGAGAGGTCTGCTGCACCACGTTGGTCACCTTCCTAGACAGGGGCAGGGATTGAACTCGTGCTGCAGTGGCTGTGGTCTGCTTCATAGTGCGGTGCCCAACCCACTGCACCACCAGGGAGGCCACCAACTTGTCTTTTTATGTGAAGAACTTTTTACATAGAAAGTTCAGCTTAGTTTTCATGTTTGTATATAGTTATGTTTTTCATTTCCCTATAAAACTTTTTATTAATATGTGAGACTTGGAAAATAGTGGAAGTATGTTAAAATTCCTTGAAGATTATACTCATATCCAATTTTACAGTATTCCTGAGAAGTGGGTAATTTCAACCTCTCTTCAAGAATTCATATTATTTTTAAATGTTCTTATCATTTGCTTCTTGTTATTTTTCCTTATTGGTTCTAACTATGTCTTTAGGAGTTAGCATAGTAAAAATTGATTCTTTTTTCTCATCAGATATATAAAAGTGATTAAACCTTTTTAGGGGTTAAAACTGTCATTCACAGTCATTCTTATTTTGTTGATTGACTTGCTTGAGAAATTAATGTGCAATAAACTTTCACTGTCTTATATCATTTTGTATCATTGAGGGGATTTCCCATCGTTCATAGTAAATAGTTTTGCATAAACATTGGAGTGAAAGTTTCATTTCAAATTAGTATTTTGAGATTTTTGGATAGATGCCTCTGAGTGGGTCAAATGATAGAGCCATGTTTAATATTTTGAGACACCTCCATACAGTTTTCTATAAGGGCTGAACCAGTTTGCATTCCCACCAACAGTGTAGTAGGGTTTCCTTTTCTCTACATCTTTGCCAGAACTTCTTGTTTCTGGTCTTTTTGAGATGGACAATTCTCACAAGTGTGAGTTAGTATCTCATTTATGGCCTTGATTTGTATTTCTCTACTAATAAGTGGTTATGAATATTTTTTCCTGTCTGTACAGAGGTATTTGTGTAGTTCTTTTGCCCATTTTTGGATTGGGTTATTTATAAAACTTTTTTTCTTTTTAAAGACTTAGGACATCATGGTTTTAAGGACCTCTACTAATGACCATTCTATGTATAAAATTTTTGGTGATAAAAATTGTGTTTTATCAACTTAAGTGATTTCATTTCCCATCTATAAAAGTATTCATATGACATTACTTAATGCTTAACTCATGTCTTTCTTCTCTCATAGTAGTAATGAAAATGTCCCTCAGGTTCCTCAATATTTTCAGTTGTAGACAGCATTTAGTACCATTACATTAATTTAATTGTTGCTGAGGCATAGAAATCATAATTGGCAAAGAAAGACTATTACTCTGGTTAGTATATGCATTATGGAAGCATATTAAATTTTGAATTGATACCATTTCTGAAAAGCAGATTTGTTCTTTATTTTCCAACTGTGAATTTTTTTGAAAACAGGTTGAGAAAGCTCATGTGAAATAAAATTACCTAGTGCATAAATATTTTATCCTTTATTATCATATTGTCTTTGAAGTAGTAGTAATATTTCATCTTACGAAGAAAAGGGGAATAGAAATATTGTAAGAGTTGTTCAGGGTCTCAGTTTATATGCTTAATTAAGAATGCTCTCATATCAGTTGTTACTCTTTGTCTCTTTTGTCACCAGTAATATCTGGTTTTTGGTTTGGTTTTTTTTTTTTTTTGTGAAAGACTTATTTTCATTTACTTATTCATGTAAGAACTGGGGTGTAGGCCAGAGGGGTGGAGGGTGAGAGGATTCACCAGAGACAGAGGGGACAGATTTATTGAAATATACTGCTGAAGGGAGCAGCGGGTGAGTCAGGAGAGGTCTACTATGCCATATATGGGTCATATCCCTGGCTGGGGATCAAACTCAGGTGATCATGGGAATAGCACTGAGATGGAATCCCTAGGCTACCAGGGAGGCCCAGGATCTGTATTGTTATTGTAAGGTAATAGTATGAATTATCTAAATAGTTCCCAAGAAGGCGGCCCATCATATATGTACTTGATTTACCTTTGGCCTATTCCAGTTTTTTTAAAAATAAAAACATGATCTTGTTTCTTCCAGGCGTAAAATCTTTTAATGACTTTTCTGCAGAATAAAGCTTTTCTGGTTTTACTCCCTGATTTTGTCATCTATTTGCAGTTCTTTAACATGTGCCTCTTGCTTGATGTCTGTCTATACTTTCCTTTTAAGAGCCTTTTCCGTGTAGGTCACCTTTCACTTCACACCTCTATGTATTTGGCAAACTTTCTTGATCTCTGTTTAAAAACAAAACATAACTGAACAACATTTTAAGGTCTTCAAAACTAGTCAACCATTAATGAATCAGGCGGCATCCAATCTAGCTGTTAGAAAGGAACTCATAGAAATTATAGAAAGTGAAAAACTTATAATCAGAAAGCAAGTTAGATAGACAGGAGGTTAACTGATTATTAAAAGATTATGTTTCTTTAGAGGGTATTGGGGGATCAGTCAAGCAGGTTACCCATGTAATAATCATAAGGCAATTCCTGATTGGCTTGTTTAAGATTCTTTTTTCTGGGAGAGCTGAAACAAGTCTTAATTTGGTGACATAGGGCTTAGCATGAGTGACTCCATTTTAAACCCATTGTCTTGTTTGTAACACCTAAATCTGCGTTATGCTCAGATTTTAATGTTAGAGGAAGTATTTGATCTTTTTGTAGTTCCCTGGTTTTTCTTTTCTCCTCTAAATTATGAACTATCCAAAGGCAAGGATCATTTTATCTTTGTATGATTGGGACTTGGCATTATATCAAGCATATTCTAGGAGTTCAATACATTTTAATGAGTAAATACCAGGTGTAAAGAAGAATTCCAATTGTTCTTTTTTATAATTCTTGCCTAAAATGTTACAATAGCCCCTTGTGATCTGCCTGCCTCTGGACACACCCCTTCTATCCATTGTAAGGGGTGAAGGGAAATTCTCAGATCTCTCTGACTGGTTGAAAAATCAAATTAACATTAGGTGAAAAAAATTTAATTATGTTTTATGGGGACCACATATAGACATGAGGGAGTCTGAGGAAGGAAAGATAAAATGAGGTGTATATGCCACCAATAGCTAAGGAGTGGTATAGGGCTCTAGAACTTCAAATGAGAAGGAGGGTAATTCACCTGATTAAAAGATGTTTACCTTTTTCAAATATATAGGTTATTGAGATAGAAACTGTATTTCTGATAATAATACCAATTCTAGATTAGATACGCAGTTTATATTCTTCTAGGTTGTTAAGAGAGGGAAAAGTTTCTCTTCATCTACTGTGCCTTGATTGATTTCAACCCCAAATAATCCACAAGCCAAAGTAGCATGTTTTCATGAGACCTTCATGAAGCTCTTAGGATGGCCTGTTCTGAACCTCTTCACCATATTTCACATTCTGTGTTTATTAATTTAATTCTGTTATTTCTACCTTACTGATTGTTTAGCTTTCTAAAGCACCATTTTGGTCCTATCACTTGACGATATTGTTTTGAAACACTTTAATCTTCATTGCTTAAAGGATAAATTTCTAGTGGTTAAACATGACTGTGGAACCAGGTCTGAGTCTTTCCTCTTTAGCACTAACTAGCTCCTGCCAACAACCTTACCTTTAAGCCTCAGTAAGGTATAATTGCTTGTTTTGTGTCTTTGTCATTTTGTGTCCTTTTCTATCCCAATATTAAACCTGTGATAGCTTCAAAAGCTGTTTCTTTCAGAAAACTCTCTTAATCTCTACTAAGTTTGTTTCCATTGTTGTACTGTAATTTGTTATGTTTCTATATATGTCTGAACTTGAAACGACTTTCTTGTCCAGTTCTGCTTGTGTCTAGTGCATAGGTCTGCTTATTAAATGCTGTTGAATTGAATTAAATTCCTGTGGGTTTTAAAAAATTGAATAGGCATTATTTGAATTGGAAGTTAATGTTTAGGAAAGGAGTGCTTTAGAAATTTTAGGATAATTAATTGTTAGCTTCTAAAACATAATCGAAAAAGAGCATTTTTGTTGGTAGAAGAATTTTTTGTTTTGACTTCTTTGTTTTGAGTAGTCTAGGAAAATGTAAAAATAATTTTCATTGAAATTTATTTAATTTTTAAAAAATTTGTTAATTATCAGAACATTTCTGGAGTATGTCTTTATTCCTATGATGACTTTGTTCTTCCTCCTTGTTTGTAACCAATTAAGGACGGGAGAGAAGAGAGACAGGGAAGAAGAGGAAGGGGTGGAAGACAGCCAGCCAGCTTTAATTTACCATTCAGGGTGCAGCTTTATTCTTTCTGACTTTTAGTAAGTTTAGTGACATCTTCAAGAATTCTTTTGGCAAATAAATTCATTGACTTTTGCAAATAAATTATTCTGCAGATACTTCTTTCTTCCTTCACTTTCTCTTCCTTGGATTTTGGTTTTAGACTTCTCTGTTATGCTGGTTCAACTATCATTTCTGTTACTTTAAAATCTTCAAAATTGTGGGGCAACCCTGGAGTACAAGGGTTTAAGGTGCAGCACTATGAAGCTATTCGCCGCCACTGCTGTATAAGTTAAATCCCCGGCCAGGGAGGTGACCCACATTGCGCAGCAGACACTCCCCTCTGGTCCCTGTTCTGTCTCTGGTGACTTCTTTCACCCCCTACACTTCTGGCCTGTACCCCAGTTCTTGTATGCCTAAATAAATCTTTTAAAAAATCTTCAACATTGTGGACATTATTTACTAAAAATATGGTCTTATAAATTGTTTGAATGCAAGGAATAGAGATAGACTTCATGTTGTCTTTTGTGTTCATGTAAAAGTCACATTCACTATATTTTTTAATATAAAAGTTGTATAGATTGAGATATTGAATTCTATTACATCAGGAAACAGCATAATTAAAATATGAAAGAATTTCTGCATCTGGAAGGTGCTCAGACAATGAGAATAGTGAAACAAAATTTGCTACTCTAAAAAGCAGGTTTCCTTGGCATGAGGAATATTTGAAGCTGATTATTTTTCAAGAAACAACAGACTTAAGAAGCTTTTCTTTACCACTCCCTAAGTGAGGAAAATAATTTACATAGAGGACATGTAGCAAAGAGAGAGATGTCACCATAGATGGCTACCCAGATGTAACGTAGTTGTAATAAATGGGGAAGCTTTTACAAGGTCTGCTTGTTCTTAGTCTTCTGTGGCACTCCATCGCTGTATGGTCTGATAAATATTTGCTTACCAAGCATTTGCTCTTCTCATCTTTCTGTAAATTTTCTTCCCCCACTTTGAAGTTCCATGCTCCTACTTCCTTCTTCCTGGCTCACAACTTCACATAAGCCTCAATTGCCTGACAGCCTAAGAACCTCTTAGCTCTTAGCAGCCCCCAGATGTATGTAATTAAAATTGATTTTGTCTCTTTTTTTTTTTGTTCTTCATTACAGGGATGTCTCAGCCAAGGACTTAGTTATCTAACTGAGGGAAAATTATTTTTCCTCCCCATAGTGGAAAAATGACATCTACATTGTAAACTCTATGAGAAAAGGAATTATCTTCGTGTGTTTGCTTTCCATTGTTTACTCAGTGCCTAGCATAGTGTAATATAGTGTGTGGTTAACCAACAGTTACTGAAAAATATGTAACTTTTATCATTATGTAACTTTAATCATTTAAGAGTATCAAGGATATATGCAGTCTTTTTGTGTGACTTTAGTTTTTTGATTCTGCTATCTTACTTTTTTAAAAATTTTATTTATGCATATAAGAACTGGGGTGCAGGCCAGAGGTGTGAGGGTGAGAGGATCCACCAGAGACAGAGTGGGGAACAGAACAGGCAGATTAACTGAAACACACTGCTGAGGGGAGCAGTAGGAGAGGTCTGCTTTGCCGTGTTGGTCACCTCCTTGGCCTGGGATCAAACTAGTGCTATAGTGGCTGAGGATGCTTCATAGTGCAGTGCTTAACCCCTTTCACCACTAGGGAGGCCTCTGTCCTAAATTTTACCTTTGAAAGCCTGATAATAAATTTACCAAAATAACCTTACCTTATTTCATATTTGTTTTTAGTTTGTTTATATTACTTTGTGTAGATCGTACTTATTTATTGGGTTCATAAAATCATGACCTAATTTATGTTTCGACTATTAACCAGTATACTCTTAGTACTCAAAAGCTTTTTATTGTTAGTAGACCTTAAGATCAACCTTACTAGTTTTTTTTTAAAAAAATCAACCCAAAAGTAAACAAGTATAACAACACTGTGTTTTTTGAATACTGTCATATCATATCTCATACTCTTCGTTGGAGAGTATAGATGTATTATATCAAAAATATAAATTAATTTCGTGTTAAAAAGTCACACTTTTTGTGCTAAGACCACAAGGTTAATTTCTGAATTTTTTCCTAATGGCATTATCAATAATGGTTACTCAGTAATTTAAAAACAAAGACGTATGCAGCCATGTTTCAATTTTCAAGTATACTTTTGCTTTCTAATCAATCTACTTTTCATTTTTCATTTGTGGTATTTTATAATGAGTCCTGTAGTACAGTGTTTTTCCAAGAAGTATTAAGATAAATATAGACAATTATTTAAAAACTAAGGCAGTGACCACCAGATGGTGCTGTTTTGCCTGTGAAAATAAGGATAAATGAATATAGAATTTTTTAAGTCTATAGTTAAATTTTTTTTTGGACATAATACTTTGGGGATAGAGGAACTTAATATAAAGAATATTCAAATGTTATAAACTTATATTATTGTAGGTTTGTCTTAGTAAAGGTAGATACTATCACTAGTGTTAATATAAACATGTATATTAATATGAATACCCTTTTACCTTAAATATGTGAATTTTTTGAGAATTTTTTAAATGAAAATCCTATTAATGGTCATAACACCATATGTATGAGAATTGCAATTATTTATAAAAGGTGTAATTGTGTTTCAGATTTTTACGTTTTCAAAGTAAGTGATAGTTATCTAACTGAATCAGTTATTTAAAAATTAAGGGAAGTGTTTTAGTTATTATGCATTCCTGAAAGTTTACAAAATAAAGGGAGAGGGATTGGACTTGAATTCATTATTTCTACAAAGGAAAAAGATGACTTTCAAAGTTAATTTGCAAATTAGGAAGAAAGCATCTCCATGGTATCTCTTCTTTTGAATGCTACTATTGAGTGCCTGACTATCCTTTACAGTTTAAATTACAACTATGAGTGGAATACAGATACATTTCATTGAAATATGAAAGATTCAGCCTGTGTTTCTAGGATTTTAATTGTACATTTTATTACTGTTAGTATTTGTGTATAGTCATGAGACTGAAGCATAAATTGTGTACTTGCTATTGTAAGTACTTGTCAGTCATTGTTTATTATGCCAACAATGATTTTCTTGGCACATATGGAATTAGATAATAAATATAATTGAATATACTACTTTATCTTAATTTATTTCATAGCATTTGTCTTTTTTACCTTATAGTTTTATTTAAGTCTGTCAGGTCTCTCGTCCAAGATTATAGTTTTTCCTGTTTCCCTCATTTCTTCTTAGCACAGTGCATGGCATATAATAGGCATTTATGTATTTATTGCATAAAATAATTTTTCATGCCAAGTATTAGTAATAGTCTAATACAAAAAAAAATTAGATAGCTTTTCTTTCTAAGAATTTCCACAGTGACAAAAATTGTAGTCTGTTGTTTTTATCTTATAATTCTCTTCGAGGTTTTTTTGTAGTTGCTTTTAAATGGACTGATTTCAAGAAATTTCTTAGAGAATTATATTAGTGATCCATTCTGTCAAGTAACAATAAGCATTTTTTCAAAATTTTAAAAAGATTTGTTTATGCATATAAGAACTGGGGTACAGGCCAGACATGAGGGGGTGAGAGAAGTCACCAGAGACAGAGTGGGGAGCACAATAGGCCTATAGATTCACTGAAACACATTGCTGAGGGGAGCAGTGGGAGAGGTCTGATGCCTCATGTGGGTCACATCCCTGGCCAAGGCTCAAACTCATAATGCTGAAACTTAAACCCTGTGCCACCAGGGAGGCCCCAGTTTTTTCAGTTTTTAAAAAGTCAAAAATCTCATTATTAACCTGATTTCATGTTGACCTTGACAATTAGTGATGATCTAATCTACCAATTCTCCAATGGTGCTTCAGAGCCTCTTTAAGGAGGTTCAGAAGGCCTTTTCAAGAGGTCTGTGAGAGTAGAAGTATCTTTAAAAAATGATACTAAGACATTGTTTTCCCATATTCTCTCAGAATTGTAGTTTTTCAGAGGTTACATGATACACAATATTGATTGGATGCATAAGCACATGCACATAAGCTGTTTTCTATTAAGTCACACATTAAAAAGATTTGTAAAAGTTACAGAACAAAGCCATTCTCCCGCAATTTTTTTTTTTTAAGCTTGGAAACAGCTATTTTAAATAATACGTATGTTGGCATTTAATGGGTCTATTACTTAAAAAATAGATTTATGAACACTAGAATCTACATATTTTCATTTCTAAGATGGTAACTAGGTATAGACTGAAAAGCTCTTTGAAGTTTTCAATAGCCTTTTAAAGTTTAAAGAGGGTTTGAGATCAAAGAATATGAGAACTTCTGATCCTAATTCTTTATCTTTATTTCACAGATGAGGGTACCTGTTAGGTTCAAAGTGGTTAAGTGGTTTAATCAAGTACACTCAACTAGTTTTTGGCTTAGCTGCTAGTAGTATCACTGATTTCTGCCTGTTTTGATTTATTACCTGTTTTGCCTTTTAGATATTTTCTAATGTAATAGAGAAGATTATTCTTTAAACTGAGATTTTTTTTTAAAGATTTATTTATTTATGTATACAATGGCAGGGGTACAGGGCAGAGGTGTGGGCGGTGAGAGGATCCACCAGAGACAGAGTGGGGAGCAGAACAAGCAGACTGACTGAAATAAACTGCTGAGGGGAGTAGCGGGCACAGAAGGAGAGGTCTGCTGCATCATGTGGGTCCCTTCCCTGGCCTGCGGCAGGGATCATGCTCACTGCGCCACCAGGGAGGCCCTAAACTGAGATTCTTAAATTGTTTTTTAGTTTGACATTTTGACTAATTTTATTATTAAATTGGGAATGTTGATATGGTTTTTCAGCTGCAGGAAAACTGTGTTTGTTTTTTTTAAACTCATTAAATGTCCAGTATAACCTGCTATAAAGTATGAACTTTCTAGCAGGAAAAGGGAATTGACATGTGAAATACTGTAACTTTACTGTCAAAAATATTACAGTTAAGGGCAAAACAGTATCCTCTTATATTGTAGAGACTCTTTTACTATCTTCTTTACTTTTTTTGTTCCCTTATCAACAATAAAACATTGGTTACAAGCTTCCTGGACATTTGTGGTTGTTGACTCAAGGAATAATGAGATATCCTTAGATTTCAGAAATTAAGAGAATAATAGTTCCTTCATGCCCTTTCAGTGATTATGCATTTGTCACATTATACTCATGTTTAACAAGGTAGATTCTTCTCTTGTTTTAATATTGTTGAAGGAATATAAAACCACCTCATGACATTGGGTTGAAAATCTGGATAATTTTAACGTGAGAGAGAATCAGGTTTAAATCAATAATCCTGTTCATTTAAAGGGCTTCCTTCATGTGGGAGTGAGATTGGGCTTATTGGTTTATTTGTGAAATCTTTAAGGATAGAACCACCAGTGGGTGGATGATATGAACGGAATCATTTCCATGCAAAAGGAAAACTTTCTAATAAAAAAAAAATCTAAGAATAGTTTCAGTTTCTTTTGGAGATGATCAGTTTCCTTTCTTGGAGTATTAATGTGTTATAGACCAGATTGTCTGGTATGAACACTGGCAAATGAATCAAGAAGATGTGTTAAATGGAATAATCTAAATACTAAGATTTATTATGTGTTTGGGTAAGCTTGTTGAAAATTGTTTGAATTATAAGAGTTTATTTTAAAAGTTACTGGTTTAGTAGATATAATCCACTTTTATGACAACTAGTCAGTAAACTTGAAGACTGTCAATCTGTGGTCTTGCTATGAGCATTGTAATTGATTCTCTTAGAAATAGCTTTTTTCTTGTTCCTTGTTTTGCAACCCATCTGATGAGTTGATTGATTGGTCACAGAAATCTGTAAGAGTGATGAATATTAAAAAGGAAGATAAAAACAATTTTGAAAATGTACATTAAATTGATAATTTGGATTGTATTTTATTTTCTAATTTGCTTATGATCACTGATATTTTTCTTATCCAACAAATGAACTCTTCCATACCCAATATTTATGTGAAATCCTCAATTATTGTTGTTTTATAAAGAATAGTCTTTTATAAAAGTAGCTAAAATAATGACTATATTAAAGCCTATTATATTCTAAATTAACAGAATATTTGGGTAGAGGAGGAAAGGATGTTGCATAATATTTAAAATTTTTTTTTGGCATGTTAGAGGAAAATGCATGTTCTATTACTAGAAATAAGTAGTGTCTAACAAAATATTTGACCTTATTTGCACTTATGTGTTGTTTGTTTCTGTATCTTTGTTATTTATTTTCATCAAACTTACAAAGAGAATTTGAGGTCATAACAGTATTTTTTATATGCATGCATGTACATGGTTTTAATTGTCCAAACTGTCATTGATGAGTTTGCATAGGCTTAAATTTCTATAGGTTTCAGGGCGGAAATGAATAAGTAAAATGAGGCCATTTGAATCAGTAGATATTGGTTCATAGATTATAGCCTCTCTTCAAAATAAGGTCCATGTAACTGTAGAATATTACTCTCTAATATACAGTGTAAGTAAGATTGCTTTATATGGTATTTAAATAGTTAAAAAATTGGGCCAGAGCTGAATGAAGCAGCTTACTGGCTTAGCCATTATTGGACAAATTAACTGGTCACTCCATTCTTCAAGTATACTGGTTTTCTTTTATTTGTTAATTTATTTATGTACTTATTCATCTAACAAATTTACTAATCTTCTGTGTATTAAGCCCTAGTTTAGACATTGAGACAGTGTTATAATTTTCCTTCACTCAGACTTTACAGTTTAACAGAAAACAGTTTTGAGCATTACATTTCTTATTCAATACATATTTCTAGTAAAAAAAGTAGTGAAGCTTAGAACTTGGAGTCAAATGACTAGAGTTCCTCCTCTGCCACTAACTACTTATTCATTTACTTAACATTTATTACTATATGTTTGTTATATACACTGGAAATGCAGAGAGGAGTAAGTTATAAACCTGTCCTGAAAAAAATTCAGTCTCTCCAGAATAATAGGCAATAGCTTCATGCAGTGTGATAATTGCTTTGATAGAATTATGTATAAAATTCTACAAGAGCAGTAAATTCCTTTTGCTGTGACTATGCAAAAGACATCTCAAAGAGCTGATATTTGAGCTGGTTCTAGAAGTATGAGTGAATCAGCATGAGCAAAGGAGGAGTTTATCCCTTTACCCTAAATAGAGAGATCTACATGGACACACAGAGCATGAATGAGCAAGTTGTATTTGGATAATGAAGAGATATAGTTTGGATAAAGCACTAGTTATGCCATGGAAGGAGAAGGGAGAAAAGCGACACAGGACCAAATAGTGAAAATTCTTATATACTAACCTAAAGGTTGTTGTTTTGTTTTTTTTTATGAGAGCTAGTTGCATTCTGTGAAAGATTTTCAAGTTTGCAAAAACATGCTTAGTTTGCATCTTATAAAGTCTTGATATAATACAGATAAAGTGGAGAGAAATTAAAATTGGAGGCAGGTATACAAATTTGAAACTCTCCAGAATAGATATGTGATAATGATGGTCTCTTATCCGGTATTCTTGGTGTCTTTAAAACACAGGATGAATTGGTTTAGAAATTGAATGGATAGGACTTAGTGATTGATGGCATTCAGGAAGATTCTGAAATTTCTGAGTTTGGCATTTGTATAGATAAGTGGCAGTTCTTTTAACTTTGAAAGGAAAATCAGGATCATTTGGGGAAAGTAATGAATTTGGTTTTATTATGTTGAGTTTGGAGGAGTAAACCTAAAGGAATTTTGGACCATGTAAGTAATAAGTGGAAGAGAATTAGAAGGAAGAAAGGTAGGAGGGAGAGCAAGTGCCCAAGTGCAAGCTAGCACATGGAGAGCAACCTCTATCTCCTTAAGTCTCTTAAATTCTGTTTGTTATTTATAAAACATGGGAATGGAATCAATTTTTCTGGTTTGTAAATAAGCAAAGTTCTAGTTATCACAAGTTCTAAATTAGTGGTGCAGAATTTCTAATAATTGCAGCTTATCAATGTTATAAATTAATATTAGTTAAATTTTATTGGGTGAGTTAAAATTTGTTGAGTGCTTCCTATGAAACTTTAGCTAAGGTTTTGCATTAATTATCTGTTTAGTACTCATTACAGCCTAAAATTAAATATTACTGTTCTCTGGATTTTCAGAAAGTAAGGTATCTTGACCAAGATTCTACAGCAAATAAATGGCAGTATGGGTATTCAAATTCAGGTCAGTTTGACTTAAAACCCAGGCTTTTAACTACTATGCTATTTGCCTGTCTTCTAGAACATGAGAGCTGTAATGGATCTAAAGACATCATGTAGTCTTGCCCTATAATCAAATATATGTCATAGCCAAAATCTGTAATTAATGTCAAGATTAGCTATCCACTTTACTTAATGAAAAGCTTACCCAGCAACCATTCATTACTGCTGTTGTCCTTGTGGCAGATTCTTCTCTCCTGCTCTTTTCTGTGTGTATGCACATGCGCACACTGCTGTTTTCTCTATACCATGTGACCAGTAAATCTGACCAATCTAGGGTGATTATGGTTGTTTTATTTTTTGTGCTAGTAGTTAAGACATATGCATATAGCTTATACCTGCCAATGAGACTTGAGAGGTTTGATGAGTGACTTCTGGAATGTGTAGATGTTAATCTATCTAGATGGATACTTGGAGTTGTGGGAGCTATTCTGTAACCATATGAGAGCTATTTGAGTATAAAATAAAAACTTTGTATTGTTAGAGTCAGAGTTTATATCTAAACTTAGCTGACTGAAACTTGAAAAACGACCTACAGGCCTTATCTAGTAGGTCAGCTGGTCCCATACCTTAGGCTCTCTTGGGCAGTTAAGGGCAGG